>JBBPKV010000097.1:17592-31318 GCA_038089455.1 Tylopilus cf. leucomycelinus
AGCCTCTGAGATTGCTGCTGCAGTATACAATGTGATGAGTGAAGCTCACCTCTCTGAAAGAGAGCCAAAGACACTCCACAAGACAATGAGATCAGCCAAGTGACCTGAATGGGAACGAGCCATCTAGATGGAACTCGAGACCCTGAAATGAATGGGTACGTGGGAGCTCACGAACATACCAAAGGATAGGAAGCCTATATCAAATAAATGGGTATTCGTCAGAAAGTATGGTAAGGATGGCAACCTATAGAAATATAAGGCACGTCTAGTGGCTAGAGACTTTAGTTAGATTCCAGGCATGGACTATAATAAAACCTTCTCACCTGTGGTCTGACTCAAAACAATACGAGCAATACTTGCACTTGCCATACAAAAGGATTGGGAAATCCAACAAATGGATGTAAAGGGAGCTTATCTAAATGGCAAGCTTAAAGAGGAAATATATATGAACCAACCTAAAGGGTTCGACAACAGCACATTATGCTTATGTCACTTAATAAAGATATTATATGGACTTAAGCAGTCTGGGCGTGAATGGAATGAGGAGCTCGATAGCAAGCTCGGTTTGATAAACTTTAATTGACTGTACTCAGATCCCTGTGTCTATATTAGATGAACAGGAAAAATGATTGAAATTATTACAGTATGGGTCAACGACCTATTACTCTTTATCAATAATAGAGATCATATGGACAAATTAAAATCAGACCTCAGAGGGTTATTTGATATCACTGATCTCAGTGAACCGAATAAACTTGTGGGACTCGAGTTCACATGCAATCGAGAGAAAGAGACTCTGATGATTAGGTAAACATAATACATTGAAAGCATACTAGAGAAATATAGTATGCAAGGTATCAACCTAGTATCTACCCCACTTGATCCAAATGTGAGACTCGAACCTTGAGCAACAAGTGTGAAGCCACAACCCTATAATGGGAATTATGTGTTGCTAATGGGATCATTGATGTATGCCATGATAGGCATATGTCCTGACATAGCATATGCCATCAATAAACTCTGCTCATTCAATAGTAACCCAGATCTGAGTCATTGGACATCAGCAAAGCAAATCCTCAGATATCTAAAGGGGACAAAAGACATGGGGATAATATATACTAGGAATAAAAACAGTAACAAATTCTATGGCTATGCAGATGCAAGTTTCACAAGTAATAGCAATCTGAATTTGACTAGTGGTAACATGTTTATTCTCAATATAGATGTGATCACATGATCTTCCAAAAGGGAAACAACACCAGCACTCAGCACTGCTAAGGCAGAATTCACGTCAATGGCTAGAGTAGACAAAGATATAATATGGCTCAGAAATCTATACACAGAAATTGGATATAAACCACAGAATGCTACCATCCTATATGGTGACAATAAATCAGCTATTGCAATCGCGACGAATGCCCAATTCCATAAATGAGCCAAATATTTTGATCTTAAAAATCTATATATTAGAAAAAAAATTAAAATGGGCTAGATCACTCTCATATATTGTCTGACCGATGAGATGACCGCTAATATCCTAACAAAGGCATTATCACATGCCAAACATGTGCAACATTCCCAAGGACTCAGCCTATGCTAGATTTGAGAGTGAGTATTAGACTATGACCATGTCTACTATGACCAAACACAAGCAAACTATGCTCGGCCTCATCACACCAGATACTAGTAATCAATAGGATTACATTAGCCATTGAATAGTATGGTATAAGAGATGATCTGTACATAGGTGATGATAGCTAGAATCATAGACTAAGACCCCCATCTCGTCTGAGGTCTACTTTCTTCTTGCCACTACCGTCCGCCAATACATTTCACTATAGTAAGTTCATGAAATTATTTTTGAAATTCTAGCAAAACTATAAAGAGATTCTTGACTAGAACTGGGATGCTAGTATCTAGGACTCAGTTCAAGACTTTTTTTGAAGTAGCCTTGTCTTCAAGAGAGAAGGAATATTTGTACTATTTGAATGAAGAGAAGTTCTAGTTAGTATTAGATACTTATAGAGGGATGTTACTCAAGACACTTGTAGACTAATTGTATGGATTAGACATAAAGCAACCAGGGACAGTTTGAGTAGTAGATGTAGTTGTAGAGTTTCAAAAGGCACTTCATAATGGAGGAGGATTGCTAGTATTAGTTGAGATTAAAGCAGATGAGAGTAATAAGGATGGTAAGGGTAACATGCTTTACATAGTCTGCTGTAGCTTTGGAAACAAAGATTCTTTGGATACTGTTGCTGCATGGTAATTTGGTTTCTTATGTGATGGTACCTAAACACTGTTAAAGTGAACTCATTTTCCCTTCTCTTTGAATGCTTTGTTCATCTGAAAAATTGCCCATGTCTAAACAAGATATGGTTAAAATTCTTCATCAGCAGTGAAAGAAACTGAGTTCAACTCAAGACTTAGTTCAGATGTGTAGAAAGTGGAGGAATTGATAGAATACTAGCAGTGAGATATGGAGGTACATCTTTAGAGAATCCTATAGAAGATGCATTCACAGAAATAGAGACTATATTTGACTGTCTGAATGAATGAGCATAGTTGATATCATCATTGAGGCATCTGTCTTCTAGTGTGCAAGATACAGTGACTTCCAGAATTAAGTCAATATTTTAAGATATTGTAGTATTTCTTAAATAACTCAGGAACAAGAACAAATAGAGCCAAAGTATAAGTATATAGCAGATGATACATGCATGCTCTTGGCTATCTGTTGAAAAAGTAATTATGTAAGTGGAATATGTATCCATGAAAATATTGTCAATTCAGATTGGTATATATCATTGACTCAATTCTATAACTATCTGTTAGCCTCATCAAAGATTGATAGCTATCTTATGTAACCCTTGATAGAAGTATGACATATTGTTATCATACTATGCAAAAGTAACCTCCTAAACTGACACTATTTAAGTACTGTGTTTATCTCTTATATCTTTTAAATTGATTTGATAGAATCAAATTTCACTTATAAAGAGAAATTACCCTTTTTTTGTTCTCTAATGGTCATTTACTTATCCAATTTCCTTCTAACTAGGTATGTGGTCACTAGAGTAGTCATGGATCCCATTCACATAGATCTATATCTCTTTCTAACTAACTCTGAATGCTTTCTTTCATATTATAATATACTCTTATCACTTTTGTCACTACATCCAAAGCTGTCAGTGCTGTCTAGGGTACCCAACACATCCACTCCATTATTTCTAGCATAGTTCACTCACAACTAGTATGAAATGGCATCAAAAAACAACCATAAAAGGCTATTACAAAGCTTTCTTACCTTAACAAATGAGATAACTGTTCAACACTTGCCTGGGAATATTAGAAATGGGATATTAAGGACTGGGAAATATTATTAGGTTAAATGAGACTAGAATTAATAGAAATGGACATGGAAATAGATAGATAAAAGTCTTATTGGCAAAAATATTCAAAGAACAATGAAACTTAAAGGAAAAATATTGTTCTATGAGAGTCAATGGGATTCAAAGGTACTGGAATTCATGCAGAGATTAAGGGGAGGAATGATTGCAACTGTTGTATGAACATTTCGAAGGACCACTTACTCTCTAGATTTAAAAAATCTGAAATTTCTGTATAGAATATTATTTTTTGAGAAAATGATAACCTTAAACATATCTTCAGAAGGGTGGAGAAGTATATGAAACACAATAATATAAATGTTCTGGATCATCTCTACCATTTCCAGGTCTCAATCTTATTGAATACCTCTACTATCATATTAAAAAGCAATATACCAAGTTTTCAAGATAGATTAAAGAAATATAAGAAACTTGCAATAATATGGCCAAGGTATTGATCTCAAGTGATCACATTTTGATTGAAAGCATACCTAGTAAGGTCCAAGCAGTCACCAAGGTCAAAGGAGGTGATACAAAGTACTAGATTTGGCTAGCTCTATATCTTTGATACATAGTTACAAAATTGAGTCAATGACTTGCTAATTTAAATTGACTATATCTCCATGGATACTTATTCAAATTACATAATTTTGACACATAGCCAAGGACATGTATATTTTATCTTTCACTTACACTTTAACTCTATTTGTTCCTAGTCATGAGTTATTTAGCTAATACTCCAAAATTGTAAAATATTGACTCAATTTTGGAAGTCACTGTTATGAAATCACCTCTATTTTCCTAGTATAGCACTTCATCTAAGCCAGTGCCATTGACTTCATGGTTCAGAAAAATCACTCAGGTAATCTATAACACATGACAATGGTAAACCCTTCCCTTCTATACTTTGCACCCTATTATGAAACTTGATGGACTAGTCTAGTCCCAATCAGAAAACCCCTGAGAAAGACTCAGACCCTTCTATGCTAGATAAAACCTTTTAATCAGATAATTGACTCTTATATACTTTACCTTTTACTCTTTCTCTTGTTTTAGTATATTATTTCATCTATTTGTCTCAGCTTGACAGATGTAGTATGGTGTAGGAGCTCATTGCTCTCTATGTTTACAGACTGGTTTTTTATATCCATTCAAAATCTCATACAGGTTCTTCTATTATATTCAAGAAGTCTATCATATCTCATGTTGGTCCAATGTTGGTCCATTTCAATCTATGCATATTTCATCAGTTTGAGTCTGCTTGACAGTCTGCTTTTCAGTCCTGCTCATAGTCCAAGTCTGGACACAATCTTTTAATTCTTATATTCTTTATCATCTGTCACTTTGAACAAGTCATAAGTCACCCTTCTGTCACAGTTATATTAGTCACAAATTGGATAGTATTTCCTTTAGACTACAAATATTTGTTGACAGTTACATAGGGTTCTTTGTAGTATCCTTTGACAGGACCACATGCATTGGTTCTGATTTTGTTTGTGTTCCTCTTCACCTTATATTCTCATTGCTAGTTCATCTGTTGTTCATCTATCTATCTTTTGTCATTCATTCTCTTGCCATCCATTTGTCATTTATAGTTCAATATTTCAGACCATTCATTCATAGTCTAGACTATGCTGGACTGGTCCATTTCAAGCTAGAACTAAAGTTTTAGCTACTTCTTCTGCCTTATGCCCCCTTCGAAATCCCTAAGACAAGCTTACTCTTGCTCTCTTCATTTTAGCTTAACTTCACCATTCATCTTGGTGGTCAGCATCCTCACACTTACCATCATTCTTACAATGATCTGTATATATATATAACCCCTATATAAACCCTAGGTACTTGCCTATACTTGCTAGTTGAATCCACTTGTATTATTCATGCTCTCATTTGAGTAACATTGAGTTATGGAATGTGACTTCTCATCCCCCATCACTTACTCACTACCTTATGTTTCCAAGCTCTAGACTTAGTGTACCTGTAATAAGTAGCCTCATCCTTGTGAGATCACAACACTTGAATTCAACTGCTTAGACACTGCCTAGACTCTAGAGCTAAGGGGTCATTCTAGCTGTTGCCAAAGAGTTCACTTTATTCTTTCTTGCACTGCTTGGAGGAGCCTCTTGGAAGGGTAGATTTTCATAGTACTTAACCACATCTTCTCCATCACCCCATTGTGGGTTGATAGTCTATGCTAGGATTGAGTCTAGTTTGCAAAGAGCAACCAGAAACAATAGCTGCCACTGCCTGAGCTAAGCCTATATGTATTAGTCCCCTGAGTGATCAGGGAGGTAGAGCATCTATATTTAGCAAGTAGTATACCATGATCATGACCATGGATATAGTTATCAAGGAAGCCATCACCTTTGTTATCATACTTGGTCTAGTTACCATACTTAAAGATTAGGTTAACCAAAAATGAAATCTATTCAATCTTGAGATTGAGGCAGAGAGTCTATAAAAGGAAAGCCTTCAAATTAGAAGTGCAAGAATTGCCAAGGAGATTGACCTTCCTTCTTGTCTTCCCTATATCTATCCTCAACAAAGAACAAAGACAAACATCCACTGAACATGAACTTGCTAGCAAAATATCAATTGTCTATTATAAGTTCTTAGATATATTCTCAGAAAAGGAAACATAGAGACTATCTGAATGAAAGCCATGAAATCATACCATAGACCTCAAATCTGATTTCATACCTAAAAAAGGATATATCTGTTATGCAGGATGTCTTTCAATGTCCAAGAGCATCTGAGGAAAACTAGCGTGAGGACCTCACAAAGAGTCGCACACTACCACTAGTCTCCAATTATGAAGGTCAAAGGGTCAAAGGTTATCTGACTGTCAATCGGATAGCAAGCAAGGTACTTGGTTGAGGACTAAGAAATTCACACTTAGGATGATGATGATCAACATAAATTGCATAGATTGAAAGTGAGAAGTTACATGGCTCAGGAAGGCATAAATACTATGAGCTGACTAAATATGAAATCTGGTAGAAGCTCATAGAAGTCGATGACAATACTGGAAACACGTAAGTAGTGCGAGAGAACTACTTAGAGGAGAATAAGTCCAATGAAAGATAGAAAGGAAGTGGAGAAGAGTAGCGGGGTTGCTCGTTGACTGGAAAAGAAGATCAGAAGAAGAACGACGAGACTTACACCAGAAAGACAGTCATATCCCAAGAGGCTGGCCCTAGAACAAGAAGTGCATATGTATAAGTGAAGACAGGTCAACCATGCCATCGAGGGGAAGACTGGGCAGTAGAGAGAAGAAAGAGACAGCGATAAAAGTAAAGAATTGTAACAGCATCATCCCTCTATTTAATATTGAAATGAAGGAAATATATATATTTTTGAACAAAGAATTGAAAAAGAAATATATCTGGCTCTCTAAATCCCTTCAAACGTCACCTATTTTCTTTATCTCCCAAAAAAATGGAAAGAAGTATCTAGTTATGGATTACAGATATCTTAACTCAGGAATAGTCAAGAATTTCTATCCCTTACCCTTGATCCCCACACTCATTGACTAACTAGGTAACACTAATATGTTTATTACCCTAGATCTTTGATGGGCCTACAACAATGTCCATATCAAAGAAGGGGATGAATGGAAAAGAGCATTTATCACTTCCATTGAGTTCTATGAGCCATTGGCTTGTCAAGGTATATGTACTACATGCTGACTAATCATGGAATGACATAGAAGCTTATAGAAGGGAATGACTAATCTGAAATATAGGGTCAACATAAGAGAATTGACTAAGAAGAATGCAACTCTATAGGAGAAAGGCTCTCTTGGTTAAGAAAATGTAAGAGTATCCTATTATATGGAGAGAGAATATTAGAAGAGGAAATCACAGAATAATATATCACAATAAAGTCATCTCCTGAGAAGTGGAATCAATGACTAGCAAGACATACTTGTGCTTGATGGATGGTTAACCATGTCATTAAGGGATTAAAAGTTAGTATGATATAAGAAAAAGACAATTGTAAAAATAAAAAATAGTACCCTCTTTATACACTTGAGACCCTGGCTTGATTACCATGTCCATCATGGGTGATACTTCTGGTGAAAGTAAATGAGACCTGGTTAAAGGATAAATTTTCTAATAGACAATCATTGTGAACATGGCTGGCCTGATGACAAATTGAGCATACTCTTCTAGGATAGTACCTAGCATCATGTCCCCAATGGTTATAACAAGGGCATTATGTGGAAAGGCAAGTAATTCAAGGATGCCCAGAGACATATATGTCCCAGCTAGAACACTGATAGTATGGACAGTCCTCCTGAAAATGACCATTTTCATGGCAATGAAAACATTCAGTGGGGAGACATGTGATGATGATGCAATAGCATGGGTAAGGAATAGATTGATGTGAAGAAAAACTCTTGGCCATCTATAGTCTGAAAAAAAATAACTTTTTATGAGATTATGAGTATCTTCATTGGCTTTATCTGTGGAGAATCAGAAATGGTTTCTGCCTTCACAAGAGGAGAAGAAAAGATAGCATTGGATACAGGGGAGATGGATATAATAGGAGTGCAAATGGACAATGGTCAGTTCCACAGGTCCATCTGATTGACTTGAGTATAATATTCTCTTCTTTCATTGATCATCATGGCTAGGAAGATAGAATGAGAGGTGGGGTCAATGACTGAGGGTTCAATATGAGAGACAAGCCCATGTTTGTGGAGGACAACAAGGATCTATTGGATGATAGAGGTAGTGAATAAGTACCTAGAAAGAGAATATGTTGGGAATATATCCAAAGGAGAAGTAGCTATCTGAAGTCACTAAATATAAACAAGGTCATGAAGTATATTAACAATGCATTAAATCAAAGTGTCTTTCTCATAACTAGGGAAGATAGAAAGTTCAGCAAAATAAGTAGAGTTTTCAGGGACTGTGACATATAAGAGAAAGACATGTGGCTAGGGAAGTAGACAAGGGTATATAGGAGTAGATTCAAGAAAGGTATCTAAAGTGAGAGAGGAATAGGTAGATGAGAAAGAGGACATGTGGATTGATGTGACTTAATAAAGAGAGGATCTTAAATCACTTGTCTTTGAGCCTTGGGCACTCTAGGGTGATACTCACAAATAGACTGACTTCTGAAAGAGCTGGATTGAGGGAAAGTGTTAGTGATGAGGTTTGAGCTGACAACAATGAAGACTTTGAATTGATGAGCAACTACTAAGGGAGATTTTTGGTATTAAGAGACAAGGGCTTGTAGGGTTCAAGGCATGTCTGAGATTTTAAAGGGAGTAAGACTTTTTGTAAGAGTAAAGAATGGATATAGCATGTTTCAGATTTGTCTCAGGTTCCCATATATTCTCTAATGATGGATATCTCTTCCATATAGTCAGGTACCTGCAATGGTTGCCTATTTCTCTATGACCAATGATCCAATCAACTTCATACTTTTCTTTTGCATCAAGATAGTGGTCAAGAGAAGTTAGGACCATGGGTAGATGTCTCCTGATGGAAGGATAAGAGTGACACACGAAACACATCATGGATTTTTTCCAGGTTACTGGGAGATGAAGGTGATATGTGAGGGATGATAGGACTTGAGTAATCTCAAAGGGTCCATACCATTTGGGCATTAGTTTTCTAGAAGGATAAGGGAGGCAAAGATAAGTGGCTTCTAGCCAAATCTTATTACCAACTTTTCAGGGGATGAATTGTCAGATGACACATTATTGCATAGCCAGACTGGCTGAGTCATGTGTAGCAAGGGCTTCTTTTTATGCTTCATCAAGAGAAGAAAGGTATTGTTTTAGGGCTGGGATAAATGTTTTGCCAAAATGAGAGTATATTTGTGGCTGATAGCCCAACATGAGAGAGAATGGGAAGGCTTTGGTTGAGTTGTGGATAACTTAGTTGTGATGAAACTCAACTGTGGTCAGAAACTCAGCCCATTTATGGGAGTTATAGATATAGAAAATGCATGAGTAGATCTCTAACTCCTGGTTAGAGCATTCAGTTTGTCCATCAGTCTAGAAATGGTATGCAGTGGAGAGTTTCACATTATATTAGAGTGGTCTTGTGAACTCTCCAGCAAATGCTAATGTAAATTGGGAGCCTTTGTCTAAGAGTCATGTAAGCTGAATCTTTTGAAGTCATGATAGAAGAAGAGCTTAGTGACTCCTGCTACATCAATGGTTTTTCAGCAAGGGCAGAGAATTATCCCCCTCATAAGGCCATGGTTGACCATGACTATAATAGAATTGAAGCCCTGGGATAGGAGAAGATCTATGATAAGGTTGATGGAGATCTGCTAGAATAGTAGGGTTATAGAGGACTTGATTGGTTAGAGTGGGAGAATAACAGGGTGAGAATTGAATTTGTTCTATTAGAAAATGGCATCTTCTATGATGAAGGAGTTGACAAAGATAGAGAGGCTAGACTATCAAAAATCTCATTCAAAAAGTACTTTTATGTGAAAGTAACTTGCATGGCCAGTAAAAAGAAGGCTATGGATCAAAGAAATAGATGAGTGTTGAGGTTGTGGGGGGTATGTAAAGACAATTTTTATAATAAAGATAGCTGTTGTCAAAGACCTAGTCTTAAAGAGTAAAATATGAGAGTAGAGGTGATCTTGTTTGAGAGATTGGATGGCTTGAAGAATAAAGGAGTTAAAAGATGAAGGGGATTGGATATGGCAATACAGGAGCTCATTGCTCTTTATATTTACAGACCAGTTTCTCATGTCCATTCAGGTTTTTATATAGATCCTCCCATCATGTTCAAGATATCCACCATATCTTGTATCAGTTTGATGTTGGTCCATTTCAATTCATGCATATTTTGTCAGTCCAAGTCCACTTGATAGTCCACTTTCAGTTCTATTCATAGTCTGAGTCCAGACATGATCTTTTATATTCCTACTTCTTTGATATCTATAACTTTATACAAGTCATAAGTCACTCTTCTGTTATAGTCATATTAATCACAGATCAGATAGTATTTGATTAAACTTGAGATATTCATTGACAGATACATATGGCTCTTTGACTTGACCTTGTGATATT
Source organism: Tylopilus cf. leucomycelinus (assembly GCA_038089455.1). Taxonomy (NCBI): domain Eukaryota; kingdom Fungi; phylum Basidiomycota; class Agaricomycetes; order Boletales; family Boletaceae; genus Tylopilus; species Tylopilus cf. leucomycelinus. The sequence continues at coordinate 28,030 of JBBPKV010000097.1, forward strand.
CTTTGATAGGACCACATGTTTCTACACAGTTCTGGGAAAACGCCCAAACTATAAAGACTTGTATTATGTATTTTGAATATCATCATATATTGGGTTTTGCTTTGTTTTCAGTTTTATTTTGAGTACCTCTCTGCTTGGTGTTCTCATTACCATTTCCCTCATTTATATTACCACCGTTTCATCCATCTGTCTCTTTGTCTTTCACTATCCATTTCTTCACCATTTGTTTATCTTCCACAGTTTGATATTTTGGACCATTCATTCATAGTCTGGACTATACTAGATTGGTCTATTCCAAGCAAGGACTAAAGTCTTAGCTATCCCTTTTATCTAGTGCCCCCTTTGGAATCCCTAGGATGAGCTTATACTTGCTACCTTCATTTTAGCTAGACTTTATCATTTACCTTGGTGGTCAGCACCTCACACAAACCATCTTTCTTATAACTGGAGCCCATCATGAGGGATTCCACAAGGCCACTCAGAAGGCCACTTGACTTTCACCTCAATGCTTGGAACACAAGGATCTGCTATTCAAATTTCATCATCTTAACATCTCTATTGAATCCAATTTCTTTATCCTGGTCACTCCAAACTATATATGTCATTGCTTCATCAGTCTGTCAATGTCATTTGTCACTGACTCACCTTTGTTTCTTGGTGGTTTTATGACCTCTACTCCATCTAATAATCATGTGTCATCACATCATTGCTCTCTAGCATCACCTCAGCTTTCACTGCTATCACCCTTATCCATTCACAAATCATTATCAATCACTAGAGATCATTTTTCTTCTCCATCACTCAACTTTCTCTTTGACCAAACTAAATTTCCTCTTGTTTTTCAGCAGGATTCATCTCCTTCTTCTCTAGTCAATTCTTCTTTACTTGTATTTGTCCCATCACAGTCTGCTTCTAGTCTGATCAGATTAAACAGTTCTTCACCTCATGCTCTATAGATTTATTTCAGTCCAATGGCTAACCAACCATAGGTTTTCCTTATGTCTCTTTGAGATACTCAAAACATACCTAAATTTGATGGCAAAATACCATCTCAACTTCCTTGCTACCTGGAAGATATCAAGCAGCTCAGTGACCAAGCTGAACTCAATGAGGCTGGTAAGGTCAAAGTAGTAATCTGGTATGCAGATCTCAAGAAAGCTGAAGTATGGGAAATATTACCAGAAGCAGTAGCCAATCCTACTGATTGGGAAGCATTTGTTGAAGTAGTCAAGAAACTCTATCTAGGATATGAAAATAGTACCTAATATCACTGTGCTAACATCCAATAATACCTTATTGAGGACTATCATAAGAAGCAGATGTATAATTAGAATGACCTAGGTGAATATATCAGGAAGTTCACAAAAAGATCTGCACTCTTGATCACTAACCAAAAGCTCTCTGAAATGGAGTAAAACATGATTTTCTTGATAGGATTTCTAGCATTTTTACAGGATCAAATATATCATTGGCTTGCAATTGTTAAACTGGACATCCATCCCAATAATCCATATCCAATGAATGATGTCATCAGTGCTGCCAAATTCTTGTTGACTAGATTAGCACTTCAATCTAGTCTGTCTGCATCTGATATGATGCCTTGTGTCCAGCAATTCTATGGCCCTTCTTCTTATTCCCATCCTCATCAGCATTTGCATTTGTTCAATCTGCCACAATCATATAATCCAAGTCCAGCTATCAAAACTGAGATCAATGTTATGGCTAGATCAATGGACCAAGCTTGTAGATTCTGTGGTGATCACACTTCACAAAGAATTATTCTATCTACAGAGTACCTCAATGCAAAGAAAAATACTATTAGAAAGGACAATTGTGTCTATATGCCAGACAGATTCAATATATCTCACATACTGGGAGGCAGATACCTTTAGGATAATATCAACTATACTCATTTATCCAAATAGTTAGATACAGCTACTACATCTACATCTACATCTTCTGTAGGATTCACTAGAGATATACCTCCACATCTCACTGTTGGTATCCTGTCTATCATGTACTCTACTACTCTAGCAATCCTCAACATTTATTTCTCTACTTTTTATACATCTGAATCAAGTCTAGATTTGGACTCAATTCCTGTCACTGCTGATGAAGAATTTCAGCCATACCTTATTCAGGCATGGGCAACTTTTCAGGCAGACAAAGTGTCCAAAGAGAAGGGAAAATGAGTTTGATTTAATGGTATTCAGATATCACTGCATAAGAAACCAGATTATTATGCGGCAGCCATATCCAAAGAACTTTTATCCTCTGAGCTACAGCAGACTATGTGAAGCACATCACCCTTACCATCTACATCACCCTCATCTGCTTCCATTATGGCAAATGCTAGCAATTCCTCTTTGCCATTATATAGCACTCTTCAAAACCCTATATTTACTACTCAAACTAGTCCTGGTTACTTTGTGTCCAATCCAGATAACATACCCGAGTAATGTTTCTCCATGAGTGTCTAACACTAACCAGAGTTTCTCTCCATCCACACAGTACAAATATATTCCTTCCCTCTTGAGGATGAAGCTACTTTAAAAAGAGTCTTGGACTAAGTCCTGGATACTAGTATCCCAGTTCTGGTCAAAGATCTCTTCATAATCTTGCCAGAATTTTGAAAACAATTTTGTGAACTTACTACCATGAAACAAATTACTAACCTACCTTTGACTCACACTCCATAGATTAACAAATTGTCTGATAATGACTATATGTTTGCACTTAGGATCAGAACATGAATAATATATAATAAAGATGGACTCATTGTTACACACCATAGCCTACCCCTTAGAGCTATTGAAGCTAAAGTTAGTGATACAGGTTGGACTATTTGTGGTATTCTAGACTTGAGTTCTCAGGTCATCACTATGTCTCACCAGATCTAGGAACAACTTGGATTATCAATCCAATCTGATCAGATGATGAAGATGTCATTTACTAATACTAGTGTGGACAGGACTATTGATGTCCTCAAAAACCTCATACTCAATTTTGATGGAGATATAGTCATGCTACAGGTCCAAATCTTGGCCCATGCTAACTTTGACCTACTACTAGATTGACCTTTCTATTGTTAATAAGTGCTAACATAGAAGATTACTTTGATGGTTCACAGATGATCACTCTTCATGACTCTAATATAGATAAATGATATTATACTCTACCTATGAAACCATAGTCTGAAGATTGTCCATGTTGTCAAGATCATTCAGAGTGCACTAGCCATCAGTTCATTTTGAAGATGGGTTTTTAGATTTTGATGATCTGCTTAATG
>JBBPKV010000098.1:0-31255 GCA_038089455.1 Tylopilus cf. leucomycelinus
ACATCATGATCACTCAGCATGTTCTTTGACCTTCCATGACATTCTATATGACTCGCATATGATGTCATATTTCCTTATACATGTAGTTTGTTGATTAGATTAGATTTTAATCTCCTCTTGTAAATTATGTATATATAGGGCCACTCTATCTCCACTGGAGATAAGCAGAATTCATACCACCCGCATACGGGCTTCATTTCCAACTCACCTCTGAGATCTATTACTTGATCTCAACACTCTAAATCTTAAATCTACTACTGGAACCTTTGACCTAGCGTCAAGCACCGCTAGCGTAACCTTGATCCCACTATCTCAAGGTATCCAAAGGACACTGTAGTATTGTTCCACCAGGCTCTACTCTCTCACAAGTGAGTCTCCAACACTTGACCTCTATTCGAGAGATCCCTTGCTGTCACACTGCGTATCTTGCTGCAGAAAGGTCCCATATCCTTTCTTCACTGGTTTGATACAAGGGGATTCCTAGATGATCTGAGGGGTTCCATATTGATTCTAGAGGCATGAGGCAGTTGTGAGGCACGGCATGAGGCATCATAGCCGAGGCTAGGCTGGGGCTGTGTTCATGATGTCATGGCTTACGTGAGTGGGGCTAGACCCTGCTTAGTCATTGTGGCTGTGTCATGCTGAGTGATCGTGTAGAGGGCAAGCAAGTGACTGTGGAAGCATTAGATGGAGGTGGAAAAATATGGCAAAATAAGAACAAATAAGGCCAAATATTGTGGGGCCAAATAATGTCCAAATAGAGCCAAATAGGGTTTAAAGGGGTGAAAAATGAGGATCATAATAGGATGTCAGATGGAAGCGATGAGTCGAAAGAATGTTACTAGTTGGGTTTCGATCCCAAGGTCTGGTGTGTATAATGGTAAGTGAAGGAAAAAGGTAAGGCAAGGCATACGATCACAACATTACCCCCATATTAAGACAAGACATTGCTTGAAGTCTCAAGGTCCCAAGGGTCTGGGAATGAAAGTCACCTAGATAGATCAAAAGTCATGACTAGGAGACTCAGTGAGGTTTCCTTCTACCACAGGGTTGAAGCTGTTGTCAATGTATGGATACTCATCCACCAAAGTCTCACTAGCTGCAGATCAGTCGCATGAGGGGTAAGGGGTGTTAGTGGATCTGCAATATGAGCAAAAGGAAGGAGGGCTGCAGTGTGAAGAGGATGAAGAGGGTGAAGTGGGTGAATGATGGGTGCAGCAAAGAGGGCATCAGTTCTGAGGGTGGCCTGGTTGCCATCATAAACAAGTGGGGCATTGGTCTACTGGGCAGTTAAGCCTGATATGCCTAAGGCAATGGCATGAGTAGCAAGCATTGGGAAACTGAGGATTGTCACGTGTGAGGAGGAAGGATAAGGCCCATGTGTGTCGCTGTTTGAGATGGGTGATGTCTACAAATTCTTCATTGTTCAAAGGGGAGGATAAGGCTGATGGAGGGGTTTGTGAGAAGGATGATGGAAGCTCTATGACGAGGCATGGCAGGTCGGAAGCAGTGGCAGTTTCCTGCAGGTATTGGTCTAAATCTAAAAGGAAAGTGTCCATCTCAAGTTGATGGAGGGCGACGCCAAGTAGTCCAGTGGTTTCATGTTGGATTTCTCAGAGAACCATAATAACAGTAGAGAAGACGTTAGACCAAGATATAGTAGGGATGATCTGGGCTAAGCGCGAAATCTGCAGGAAGGTGCAGTAGAGGGTATATAGTGGGGAAGACATATCTTGGTGGGCACCAATGGGTATGGTGAGGTGTGAGTCCCGCATCATGCATGCCATGTGGTCGAGGTCTCTAATGTCAGAAATGTCATCCCTGAAATGATGAGTGGCAGCAGGGAGGCCGACAGAGATGGGGAGACCTGGGTGGACCATGTAGGTTCATGGGGGTAGTATAGGGAGAGCGTCCCTGTTCCAGCCTGGGTTGGCGATGACAGATGATGTGGGGGATGACGAGCAAGGGGAGATAGAGGGAGTAATGGACGATTCTGTAATGGAAAGCAAAGATATAGCTAAACAAAGATTTGAAGTGTCAATGGTGAATGTGTAAGAAAAATGGGAGAAATTCTTAGCAGCGACGAGAGCGGTTTGTGCTTGAGGGGGATGATGGGAAAATAGAAGGGAAGCGACTTTTATATGCTTTCAGGAGGGTGGTAGAGTGGTAGAGATTGGATTCTAGTTCCCAGGAGTCTTCTTCAGTAATGTATCCTTTCCATCGGATGAGAAAAGAAGGAATCCCTTTTTGGATCCTGTGCTTTAATATCCATTCAATCTCATATTTTTCTTTGCTGTCTACAAGCAATGAATGAGGTCTTGGGAAATTAGGCCCATGTATACTGTTTTCGCAATAGGGCGATAAGAGAAAAGCATGGAAGACTGGGTAGATCTTCCACGTCTTTAGGAGTTAGAGTTTGTAGGAGACAGAGGATAGAACTTTTTCAATGATGAAGGGTCCTTCTCTTTTTGGTATAAACTTTGGGTCTGCAAGGTGGCATTTCAGGTTCTTGACTTCTAGCCAAACCTTATCGCCGAGGGCGAAGGGGATGAACTTGCCTTGTGTTCTAGAGGCCATGGTTTGTCAGGCAAGTTCATGCACAGCTAGGGCTTCATTTCTTGCTGCAGAGAGGGTTCGAATGTAGTCATCTACCACAGGCAGGGGAGAGGATGGGAGGATAGAGGGAAGGGGAATGGGTTCATAACCCATCATGAGAAAGAAGGGGGATTTACCCATGATGGAGTAAGGGTGGTGATTGTGTGCGAATTCTGCATGTGAGATGGAATCGGCCCATGAGGTGGGGTTCTCGCCACAGTAGATTCAGAGATAGGTTTTGAGTTCTTGATTAACTCGTTCCATTTCTCCATCAGTCTGTGGGTGATAGGTAAATGAGAGAGCAAGGTTGTAGTTTAAAAGTCTTCCTAACTTCTTTGTGAAGCAGGTGGTGAACTATGGGCCATGGTTAGAAATGATCCGATCATAAAGACCAAATCGGATATAGACTTTGAGGAAAAAGAAGGCTGTGATGCCCTCTGTGGTGATGGTTTTGTTAGTAGGGCATTGAATTACCCCCTTTGTAAGGCCGTGGTCCACCACAACCAATAAGGAATCGAAGCTGTCAGATATGGAAAGGTCTGTGATGAGATCACAGGAGATTTGCTAGAAGGGACAGGTACAGGAGGATGATAGGGGAAGTGGAGGTGGTGTGGTCGGGTGAGTGTTGATCTTGGACTGTTAGCAGACAGCACAGCCTTCGATGTAGCGGTGAATGAAGTGGGCTTAGCCTGGCCACCAGTAGTCAGTGGAGACAAGCTGGCATGTTTTAAGGAAGCCAGGGTAACCAGCAGACTCCTGGTTGTGGCAGCAGTGAAGGACATCTCCGCAGAGGGTGCCGGTGGGGAGAATGTAGATGCGGTTGTGATAAGTGAGAATGCCATCAAGGATCTTCCAATCCGAGAGGTGGGAGTGAAATAGAGCTGGGATATCACCCTCAAGGGCATGGAGGGTAGTGAGGTAGATGAAATCAGATGCAGATTCCTGGGCAATGATTTGGGCGAGGGAAGTGTTAATGAGACAGATGAAGAGTGAATTGGGGAGGAAAGTGACATTATGGTTATCACGGTCTGAGGTGGGGTAATGGTTGGCATGATAGGAAAGCACATCAGAAGCTGTAAGGTCTTTGCCAGGAACATGAGAGAATTGTAGGTCAAAGTTGGCAAGGTCGAGGAGCCAGCAGGCTTGCTGGCAATTTAGGTTTTTGGGTTGCCTGAAATAGGTAAGGTTTTTATGGTCTGTGAAGACCTGAATGGGATGTGGGGAATCAATGAGATAGTGACACCATGCCTTAAGGGCACACATCACAGCTAGAAGTTCTCGGTTGTATATTTTATAGTTACGCTCTGCAGGAAGGATGGATTGGGAGAGGTAGGAGCAGGGATGCCACTCACCATTAGCATTGGTTTGAAGGAGGACGGCTCCTGTTCCTACAAGGGAGGCATCAGTGGCTATGGTAAAGGGGGTGGAGAGATTTGGGAGTTGAAGGACAGGTTCCGCCATGAATACCTTTTTGAGGAATAGAAAGGCATTGTTGCAGGCAGGGGTCCAATTCCACTTCATGTCCTTTTTGGTGAGGTCAATGAGGGGTCGAGCCATTTCAGAGAAGTAACTGAGGAAATGGCAGTAGAAGTTGGCGAAGCCAAGGAAGGAGCATACTTCCTTAACTGAGGATAGGATAGGCCATGATGAGATTCCTTGAAGTTTTATGGGGTCCATGGCAATCTCACCATCATGGAGGATCATTCCGAGATAAGTGATCTTGGGAGTATTGAAGATGCATTTTTCAAGGCGAAGATAGAGGTTAAGTTCCTCCATCCGTTGAAGGACACGAAGGGTACATTTGTGGTAGGTGGCTTCATCAGCCGAGTGGATAAGGAGATCATCCATATAGATGATGAGCCATCCTTCTGCAATCATGTCCTTAAAGGAGTCATTCATGAACCTTTGAAAGGTGGGAGGCGAGTTCGTCATTCTGAAGAACATTACCATAGGTTCGAAAAGCCCTTGGTGGGTGATGAAGGTGGCCTTCCATTGGTCACCATTGTTGATGCATATGTTGTTGTAGCCCCATCGGGTGTTGAACTTGGTGAAAATGTTAGATCTCTATACTTGATCAATGAGGTCAGAGATAAGAGGGAGGGGGTAGGCATCACAAATCGTGTGTTTGTTGAGATACCTATAATCTTGGCATGGGCAGAGTTTTCCATCTTTCTTTTTGACAAAAAAGAACAGGGATGCTTGTTGGGATTTGGATGGTTGGATCTTTCCTGACTTTAGGTGTTCATCAATGAAATCATTTGCTGCTTTCTTTTCATCAGGGGATAGCGGGTAAAGTTTCCCGATTTTTGGGATGAACGTGTCGTCAAGGTTGATCTTGTGGTCATAGGGTCTTTTGGGAGGTAATTCTCCCAGGGCAGGTTCTCCAAATACTTTGGAGAATCATTCATAATGTGGGGGTAAAGTTTGCTTAGGTTCTTTGGCAAGCTGTTCAGCAGCTAGCTCTGTGACTTTTGTGAGCTTGGCAATGAGAGCGCAGGGTACATATCGAGAGCTGCTTTTTACAAGGCGGTTAGTTGTCCTGAGTCTCACGATTCACTGCACTTCATGTACTTGGGCTGCACAGATGTAGCATTGGTTCTCAGTTTCCTTTTCTAGGTAGTTGAAGAGGTGTTTATCACATACTTCATTGACATATTGGAGATGAGAAGAGGTATTCGGGGTGATGGGTCCCCAAAGTTTGGTGGCATGGGCTTTGTCAAGGGTGGCATTGCAGGTATAGTACGAGGGGGACTTGTCGAGGGAGCAGGCTATGGTAAGGGTTTGGGTGGACCAGTCAATAGTCAGATTGACTTTTGAGAGTCAAGGGAACCCTAGGATAACATTTTCATTTCCACAGTTCATGACATGGAAGGTGATTTCCATGAGCATGTCTTGGACATTGATCCACATTTTCAACAAGGATTGGGTTTTCTAAGCATGTTGTGGGGAGGCAATGTTTGCAGACAAAGCCCCAGTCAATGCAAGAGATCTCAGCCCCACTGTCAATGAGGACACGAGTGTCAACGACTTTGGTCGAGTGCAAGACTGTGAGAAGTTGGACTGGGATTGATATGGATTTCTTTACAGCTCGCACTTGTACACTAGAGGAGGAAGGATGTGTCATTAGTCCTTCCTCAGTTAAAAACCCAAAAAGGCCACTCTAGCAATGATAGGGGAATCCTTTTCTTCCTCATCATCATCTTTATCCCATTCTATCAACAGAGGTGGTTGTTCTTTCACCTTTCTGACTTTCTTTGGTGTGATGGGGTGGGTTTCGGTGGAGCTTGGGAAATGGGGGCATTTGTGGGAGGAGTGACCTTGTTTTTGGTATTGGAAGCATTGGTTTTCTCAGATGCAACGAGCTTGTTCTTCCGGAGTCATTTTTTAGACCTTGATAGCATTAACATCCATGGCGTTTGGGTTCTTGGACGTAGTTGAGGTAGATACCTGGGGTAGCCAGGATTTCGTGGAATGGGGTCTTTCACGGTGACAGGTGATTGTCTGGGATCATTCCCACTGCGATTGGAGTTTCATGGCTTTCTCAATCATTTTGTCAAGGGTGTTTGGGATGGTTTCAAGGGTATAGATTTGGTTCATAAGCAGAACCGAAATTCCTGTGAAGAAGCATTGGATTAGGACTGCTTGATCCATTACTAGGGCGAGGGATACATTGTTCCTGAAGCGAGCTATGTAATCGCCCAGGGTTGGTTTGTATCTGGTTTTGCTGTCTTTGCGGCATTCAATCATCTTGGTGTTGGTGAGCCAATGTAGGGCATTGCCTACAATATCATAGTGGTTGATGAATCCAGTTTTAAAGCTAGATTCGAAGCTTGTCCATGTTCCTATAGATAGAATTCCACTGGTGAGGGCAGTTTCACAGTAGGTAGAGGCCCAGGTGAGGGCAGGTCTTTTGGTCATGTATGAGAGACCATATGCAACTCTTTTTACATCTGTGTTATATATGTCTTCATTGATGCCTAGGTAGAACTTGACTGAATTTAGCCAAGGTAGGACTTTGGTGTACATGCCATCAAACAGTTCTGGAGTCCCGAGGCAAAGCCCGGTAGGTTTGGTCATCATTGTGGGATGGGTTGGTTATGTGGTTATTGGGGGAGTGAACGTTCATGGGACAAAGGGTGTTTGCAGTCCTAGAGAGAAGATGGGGGGATGGCAGTGGATAGGTGTTGGTGATGGTAGCATGGGTGCTTGGGAAAAGTTCACTGCATGGGAGAACTTGTGGGCAAGGTTGGTGATAGTGGGGTCATTTTCCACTATTAGAAGATCTGGATCAGGGTTTTCGATCAGAGGGTTGGGGTTTTCGTCATCAGATGAATCAAAGTCTTGGGGTTGTCTGCCCAGTCATGGGATAGACCAAAGGGAGAAGCGTTGGTTCGCTATGGTGGCTTATCTGATGATAGCCATAGTAGGGTTAGCTTAGTCTTTTGTTATGACCATTCAAAGTTTGTAGACTAGCATAACAAGAAGTGTCCCAGGGAGGTACTCACGAAGAGATGCAACGTCCTAGACATGGTGGGAGAAGCTACCTGTGGTAGCGAGTTCCTATACAACGAAGTTGCAAGGACAAGACAATGCTCTATCAGCAAAGTCCAGAGGATGTTAAAGACAATGGTTGACGTCTATTAACCAAGGTCAAGAGATCTGGCTACTGAGGAGGTAGAAATCAAGCTTAGAGACTTAGCGAGAGGAATGTGAAAGAGAAGAATTGATAAGACTAAGCTAAGAAGTACATGGCCAGGAGATGGAGGTATATATACTGTACGAGAGGAAGATGACTAAGGATTCATCATGATGACGAATCGATGGCGTGATGAGAAGTCTGAATGGTGCCATCAATGACTGAGCAATAACAAAGAATGATGAATAAGCGGCCCAATGACTCATCATATGGATGTCAGATGGAAGTATGAGTTGAAAGAATGTTACCAGTTGGGATTCGAACCCAAGGTCTGGTGTATACAATGGTAAGTGAAGGAAAAAGGTAAGGCAAGGCATATGATCATAACAATATGCTATTTACAGGATGATGGATTTATTTGCTGGCTACAATCAATGCCCACTACATCCCAAATTACATGACCTGATGACTTTCAATAGTCTGATGGGCCCTCATCATCTCACCACCATTTCTATGGGTTACACAAATGTGGTCCAAATCTATCAAGCAGATATGTTGTTTGTTCTTCAGGACAAAATCCCTCAACATACCTATCCTTTCATCGACAACCTACCCATCAAATCTGTCACCACACATTATCAGAATCCAGACTGTTCATATAAGATTGCTCTAGACAATCATTCATTTGGTAACATTTACAAGTAGTCCACTGTATCTTGCAACAACTGAAAAATGTTGGTGTGACAGTTTCAGCAAGGAAGTTCATGCTTGCTACACCAGATGCAACTGTCATCAGACACAAATGCACTGCCGACGGTTGCATCCCTCATGAGAACAAAGTACAAAAGATCCATAACTGGCCCCCTTGTCAAATGCTCACTCATATGCACAGTTTCTTGGGTGTGTGCAGTGTACTCTATATTTTCATTCATGATTTTGCTTCTATTGCCTGTCCTCTAGTCAATTTAACTAGGAAAGGTGTTCCTTTTGAATGGGGGAAGTCCCAACAACTTGCAATACAGTGTCTCAAGGATGCTATTTGTCTTTCACCCACTTTATGTCATCTGGGCTATGAATCCAGACTAGAAATCTTTCTCATAGTTGATACTTCTCTCATCGCTGTTGGTTACATTCCATCTCAGGAAGGTACCAATAGTAAGTGATATCTGAACTGCTTTGGTTCTATCAGCCTTATAGAGGTTGAGAGCTGCTATTCACAAGTGAAATTGGAACTTTATGGACTGTTTCATGCTTTACATGCAGTTTGCATTTTCATCTTCAGTGTTGCTAACTTCACAGTCAAAATGGATGCCAAATACATGAAGGGTATGATAAACAACCTGGACCTCCAACCGAACATGACCATCAATTAGTAGATTGCTGGTATTCTCCTTTTCAATTTTCATCTTGTTCATGTTTCTGCTACTCACCATACTGGTGCAGATGGACTATTCCATCATTCATGGTCCAATGATGATCAGCCCCCAGACAATGATTTCGAGGACTGGTTGGACAATGTATATTCTTTCTCTATTTCTCTCTTAAATGATTACATTTCTTTGCTATATTCAACTACTTATGTTTCTAGGCTTACTTCACACACTACTCATCACACTTCAATCCTGCTTAATGTGGACTTGGACATGGTTCACAACAAACTAATCCTCTCTTGGTCTCCTAAAGTGCTTGCAAAAGAAGATCACATTAACCATATTTGTGATTTTCTGCATACATGCACATGTCCCCCTGACCTATCTGATGCTGATTATACTTCCTTCATCAATTCTACTCTATGCTTCTTTATACTCAATGATTTGCTCTACCATCATGAACCTTATGGTTGTCATCAGCTAGTAGTACCCATGGAACACCATTATGGACTGATCAAGGAGGCACATGATAGCCTCAGGCACAAAGGTGTTTTCTCAGTCTGGACTTGGTTACTCTTACAGTTCTGGTGGCCCATGCTGGTCAATGATGTCAAGTGGTACATCTGAACTTGTCATAAATGCCAGATTCGACAAAGACAAAAGTTCCATATATCTCCGACCATCCCCATGGTTGGTAGACTATTTCACAAGGTCTACATTGACACTATGGTCATGCCATGATCCAGTGGTTACCACTTCATTATATACACTCAATGTGCAGTCACTGCATATCCAGAGTGACATATGTTATGGTCTGAAAATGTGATCACTTTTGCTTCTTTCATTTTTGAAGACATCCTTTGTTGTTGGGGTGCAGTATCTGAGATTGTTACTGACAACAGTTTCACTTTCCTCCAAGCTCTAGATATTCTTACTTCATGATATCACATTTACCATATCTGGATCTCCCCTTACAACTCTCAGGCAAATGGTATAGTTGAATGGCATCACTTCGATGTCCAGGAGGCCATCGTTAAAACTACCCTAGGAGGGGAGATTTGCTGGCCAGCAACAGCTTACTTCATTTTCTGGGTAGAGTACATCACTATACTTAAGTCAACCAGTCTCTCACCATACTTCATGGTACATGGTGTTGAATCACTCTTTTCTTTTGATCTTGCAGAAGCTACATTTCTCATCCCCATATTAGAATCTGATCTGGTTTCTAGGTTTGCTCTAATTGCTTGGCAAGCTTCACAGCTTCAAAAGCAGTAAGAAGATATTGACAGTATGCATCAATGCATACTGCAATCACATTTTGCATCTATAAAACAGTTTAAGATACATTTCAAAAATTGGATTCAAACTACCAAGTACAGTTCTTGTGATCTTGTTTTGGTCTAAAATACTCAGATCAAAAAAGAGTTAAACCAAAAGATGAAACAGAGGTACCTAGGTCTAATGGTGGTTCTTCACCAAACTATTAAAGAATCATATCTACTGGCAGAGTTGAACAGTGCCATCTCTAAGTTATAGTATATGGCCTTTCGCTTGCTACCCTACTTTTCAAGGACAAAGATTGCGATTCTAGTTACTGATTTGACCAGACTGACTGATAAAGACATTGACAAATTCAAAGCCAAAGATAACATTGAACACAACAATGACAAGGTAGAGAATGTGATCTTCGAAGACTAAGTCCCCCTCAACCCCCAAAAATATTGTTTCCTTATATCAGTTTTACCCTATACTTAGACTAGTGACCTTTGTTTCATCCTGGTTTTCATCCAGCATCTCAGATATCACATAAAAATGTCACTAAACTGAAAAACAAATAGACTTTCTACTATACAATCTTTTATTCTGATCAACTAGAAAACAGTTCTAACAAACATGTCACAAAAAGTTTCTATCTGTCTCTATGTACTGTTTCATTCAATTGTGCAATAACTCTGAAAGTGTACATTGTGTTTCATCTTCATTCTCAATCTAGTGTTTGTTCTGTTATGGACTTCTCAATCTAATCTATGATCCAGTGAAGTATAGATGCCAAAAGATCATCAACAAAGGCAAGCTGAGTGGTATCTCATACTCTGGTGTTGTACTTTCATTTTCAGTGCAATAAAAGTTTTTACACTTGTTCTTATATTTTCTTTTTTTTCACTTAGGGATTGCATCAGACATGGACACAGGCATGAACATGGACAAATATAATTGGATCGCCTTATAGATATTTACAGGACTACTCTACTACTACCAACTGCTGCATTAGCCTCTTGAGGGATGCCAGCTCCACCAGTTGTTTTGCAACCTTGGTGGCCATATCCACCATTTCTGCCTCCATTACCTTCATCCATGCTTGTGATGATAGGAGTGCCACCTCCAGATGGGTGGCCACCCAGATTTCATTCTTCTTGGGTATTATATGCCCTGGCTTTCTTGCCATCAGTCTAGCCTTTGGCACCTTCTTCTTCTTCTCTGTCTCAGCCTCTTCATTACTGTTGACAATTTCAATCTAGTCACACATAGGCAACATGGCATGTTGACCTGGTTGAACTGTTTAGTCCAATTAGTTCAGTCTAAGTGCGATGATATCAATGGCATACCTGGGACCTTGCCTTTGCCCTTGCTCTTGCTCTCTTCTGGAGCATCTCTCTCCTGCCTCTTAGGCCTTCTGTGGCCCAATGACTTGTTGCATTATACCTTCATGTGCTTGCACCAGAAGTACATCTGATTGATGGATCTGATGCAAGGCTTGCCTACCTTAAGACACCCCTCACAGCACTCATTGTGGTTGACAATTTCTTCCACAGCAGCCCTCTTTATGGGCTATGCATGCACTTCATCTTCATTGTCCTTGGTGTCCTCCACAGTCAGCCTCACATGCTGAAATTCGTTAGTGGACTATCAAACTGAAATGTCAGCCTACTTACCTAACTGGGATGGTGTATCCACACACCCTCACTGACCTCCTTGATGTGACCACCCACTTTGCCACTCTCTGCTGAAACAGATACTGCCACCATCAGTTCTTGACTAGTTGCACTAATCTCTTCATCAGCTGATGTTGCTTACACCTGTCTGGCAATTGTGTGCTCTTCTTCCTCTTCAGCTTGGCAGTATTGCACCTCTTCCTCCACCTCCTATTGACATCATGCCTCTTCTTTCTCCTCCAGATAGCATTGTGCCTTCACTGATTTAGTGTCTTCACATCATGTTTTCACCTCCACACACCACTACTCAGCCAAAGGATCAATGTCCTGCATATACTGGATGGCCTAGCTATCAACCAGAGCCTCCATGCTGTATTCATGTGTCATTTGCAGACAGGCATGCACTTGAGTCTACAGGGCCAGTTAGCTTGCATATAGTGAGAGAAATGAACTACTCACCAAAGCCATATCCTACTTCACCACCCATATCTCCTGCTCTTTATGTAGGGTCTCCTTGCCATCTGGAATGGTTTACATGATGTCGACCACACAAGCATTCACACTCTTGAGGGCTTGAGCAGCTTGGGCTTTTGGACTCATGGTGTCTGTGAGTTGGAAAAGTGCAAGGATATCATCAATAGCAGATATGGTAAGCATGGAAGATGGATTGGGGTAGCTGGTGATTGTAAGAAGAAGACAGTCTTGGCCACTTTCACATTTTTCATGGTGTCCCATGATTCAAACTCAGTGCATCACATGACTGACTGGGAACAGTCAGTATTCAAGTCCCCTCAGATATAGGAGCTTGTCACTCTCTATGTTTACAGACTGGTTTCTCGCATCAGTTCAGGTCCTCATATAGATCTTTCTATTGTGTTCAAGAAGTCCATCATGTCTCATGTTGGTCCAATGTTGATCCATTTCAATCTGTGCATATTTTGTTAGTCTGAGTCCAATTGACAGTCCGCTTTTCAGTCCTATTTGTAGTTTGAGTCCAAACACGATCTTTTATTTTCTTATTCTTATCATCATCTATCACTTCCTATAAGTCATAAGTTACCTTCTGTCTCAGTTACATCAGTCTCAGATGGGACAGTGTTTCATTTAGACTTGGAATATTCATTGACAGATACATATGGCTCTTTGACTTGACCTTGTGGCATCCTTTGACAGGACCACATGTTTCTACACAGTCCTGGGAAAATGCCTAGACTATAAAGACTTGTATTATGCATTTGAATATGATCACTTATTGGGTTTCACTTTGTTTTCAGTTTTCATTTGAAGTTCCCCTCCATTCATATCCTCATTGCTATTCATCCCTTCGTCCCTTCACTGTTTGCTGTTCATTCTATTACCATTTGTTCATCCTTCATAGTCAGATATTTTGGACCATTTTAAACACTGTCTGGACTATGCTAGACCAGTCTATTTCAAGCAAGGATTACAGTCTCAGCTACCCCTTCTACTTGGTTGCCTTTGGAATCTCTAGGATGAGCTTATACTTGCTCCCTTCATTTTAGCTCGACTTCACCATTCACCTTGGTGGTCAGTACCCCCACACTTATTATCTTTCTTACACTGTGACAATGCTTTCCTGTCACTATGCCAATCTGTCTGAAGAACACCTAGACAAAGCAAAATACATTCTTTGATACTTAATTGGAACAAGAAACTGTTACACAGAACATCTTTCAATTTTCTAGAGCCTTCAAGGAGAGCTAGCGCAAGGACCTCACGAAGAGTTGCACACTACCACTAGTCTCAAATGATGAAGGTTGAAAGATCAAAGGTTATCTGGCTGTCAATCAGACAGCGAGTAGGGTGTCTGGTCGAGGACTGAGAGATTTGCTCTTAGGACAAAGATCAACGTGAATTGCGTAGATCAAAAGTGAGGACTACAGGACTCGTCTGGGGATAAGTACTAAATGATGACTAAGCATGGAAGGCTATGGAATCATCTAGAAACATGAGAAACAGGGGAGATGTAGCTGACATAAGAGAATCAGCTAGAGGAGATACGAGTTCATGAAGAGAGTTCTGGCTGAAACGACAAACTCCAATTAAGGGCAGCTGCTACTAAGCAAGTGGAGCAGATGCTGTGTCTTGTAGTAAGGGGCCTTGCTGATCTTAGTCGGACAAGCGGGGGCTTGAGCATTGGACAAAGCGACAAGGCACAGACTTCAAGAAGAGAGCAAGACTGAGGTCCTGCCTCGCTTGGAGTCATGTTCTTATATACTATCCTACTGTATGTACATGTTTGGCATGATGGGAAACCTCTATATAGTAAGGATGGCATAAAAAATTGCATGCTATGTAATAAATAATAGTCCATGGTAAAGCATATATATAAAAGGTTAACCCAGGGTTAAGGGTAACTGCATATGGGTATATTGCTGTGCATGGGCATAGGGTTGCTGATGAATCAGGGCCTAGGGTATAACTATAAGTGGTAGGCCATGTGGTGATGCATGAGTCATGATGAGGGCGTTATGCGATTGGTTGGCGAGTGCTCCGGATTGATACGAGGGGATTCCTAAATGATCCAAGGAGTTCCGTATTGATCCTAGAGGCACGAGGCAATCGTGAGGCGTGGCATGAGGTATCATAGCCGAGGCTAGGCCAGGGCTGTGTTCATGATGTCATGGCTTATGTGGGCAGGGCTAGACCCTGCTTAGTCATCGTGGCAGTGTCATGCTGAGTAGTCGTGTAGAGAGCGAACGAATGACTGTGGAGGCATCAGATAAGGACAGAAAAATATGGCAAAATAAGGACAAATAAGGCCAAATAGTGTGGGGCCAAATAGTGTCCAAATAGAGCCAAATAGGGGTTAAAGGGATGGAAAAATGAGGATCGTAACACTGGCTTATCGTTCCTTCACCAGTATGGAAAAGAATAGAATGAGATAACCCGATGAAGGTTAACTGGGTAAGATCCTGTTGTACAGAAAGGAAGAGTCAAAAGATGAATCGACAGGATGAATGGATCACAAGAGAGTTAGGTTCCAGAAAGCGGGACTAAGAGTGAGAAGTGAGTATTTACGGACAAAAGTGGGTCTGCCATGCCATCAGTGAATGACAAGTTGGACAGAAAGAAGAAACAAGCAATGATAAAGGTAGGAAATCATAACAGAAACTACACATCAGTCTATGATGGATCATCTGGCCTAGGCATTACTGCATGTACAGACTTGGATTGGGCATCCAACCTAGTCATCTGCCAGTCACAGATTGACTACTATCTAAAACTGGCAAATGGAATATTCAGTTGGAGATCACATGCCCAACATACAATAGCCCTATTCTTCACTAAAGCTGAGTATATGGCCCTAAGCGACTGCTCTAGACAAACCATTTGGATCTGGACTCTTCTAAGTGAACTCAGATACAATTTACATCCAATCTCCATTGCCAGAGACAACCAAGGATTCATTTTCATGGCATTCAACTCTGTTATAATACCACCTCTATTTTCTTTTTTATCTAAGCCAGCCACTGACTAAGCCCCAACATTTCGAGTCATGTGACCTATAGCATGTGACTGTGCAACTTTATTACTCTTTTACTACAGAACTCAGCAGAATGTTCTAGATGATTCTGACTTCTTATCTCTGGCAAAGATCTTCTTCTATATTTAGTAATTTCATATCTTACACAGCTTGGTCTGTGTGCACAGTCCCTACATATAAAAACCCTAGACACATGCTGTAATTCCTCAGTTAAATCCACTTGTATCATTCATGGTCGTTCCCAAACATGCCATTGAGAACTAGTGTGACGACAATCCTCCATACTTCCCCCACTTCAGTGCTTCATTGTCCCAGAGGAATCCCTAGACAGGTTCATGTGCCTATAGTGAGAGCATCCCTAAGCCTTAGTGTATAGAGGGTGCTGTTCTCATTAAGCTAGCCACAGTTGTATCCCCCCAGACAGTTCTCCCTCTGTTGTGTTGGTGACTGCAGTGCTTCTCCCCTGCTGTGGTATGTTGGATCTGTGTGAAGGCACAGCTGACACTTTGGATTTGTACATGCATGCATTTCTGGGACTCTGTGCTCAGCTCGAGTCAATTTTTGTAACTCCTGGGACTTTATGTCTCAGTCTTGATATTTGTGCTCCCCTCCTTGCCTAAGACTTCACGTCTAAGGCAAATCTACCTTAGTTCCTATAGTAGCTAGCCTAGTGTCTGTGGGTGACCACAACAAACCCCATTACAGAATCTTAGTCTAAACATATTAACATCCACTATCACTATGTATGAGAAGTCATTAGTGAAGGGAAAGTCTTGATCAAATTCATAGATGGATTCAAAAACCTGGCTGACATATTCATGAAGAATCTAGGATATATCAAGTTTCAAAAGTTTCATTCACAACTAGGACTTGTCTTCTATCCTAACAATCAAACAACCTAAAAGCCATTCCTATTCCACTTACATGGACCCATGCAATTAGTGAGGGAGAGTGTTGAACAGACTCTGTAGGTAGTATCACTTCCCATATAGTCTAGTTCCATCGCATAGCTGTCCAAGTCAGTCTGATAGTTACAGAACTATAGTCTGAACTGGACTCATACCAGACTCAATCTGGTGTGTATGTAATCCAAGTGGACATAGAGCAGACCCACATCTTTGCATAGCAGGGGCATGAGAACCACTTAGTATTTGCTCCATCTAGCTTTTGCCTTGAATCACTCTCAGATGTAGCACCAGCCCTCCTAGGTATGTCTGGTGGGCATCCTCACCTTCATATATGTATGCTCAACAAATAGGCACTCCTCATGTCCTCTTGCATAGTAGGTGAGGGTTCACTCTATGTCCATTCTGTTACGATCTGATCTTTTGCCAACCTTTTTTGCCAATAATGAGACCATTTACCTAAGTCAATACAAGACTCATGCACCTATAATGGCTCACTCGCCATTAGGCCTCACTTTCTCATTATGGCATAAGTCCTCATGTGCACCTGCTAAGCCACTTATGACACATGAGACCCTTATGACATCAGGACTAAGCAAGACTTCCCTTGACACTGTATTGTACTGCATTGCTTCACCATGTATCACCATGCATCACCACTAGCATCACATCTACACAACATAGCATAGCCTTCCACATTGCCTTGCTCAGCCACCAGCACAGCCATGCTGTTACGCAGGATGCCTTTCAACATCCAAGAGCATTTGAGAAGAACTAGTGTGAGGACCTCACGAAGAGTCACACACTACCACTAGTCTCTTGTGACAAAGATGAAAGGATTGAAGACTATCTGGCTATCAATCAGACAGCAAGCAAGGTACTTGGTCGAGGACTAAGAGATTTGCTCTTAGGACAATGATCAATGTGAATTGCATAGATCAAAAGTAAAGAGTTACATGGCTTGAGACGGTATAAATACTAGGGGCTGACTAATCATGGAATTGGATGGAAACACATAGAAGGTGATGACTATATAGAAAGCACATAAGTAGCATGGGAGAACTACTTAGAGGAGGATGAGTCCCATGGAAGGAAAGAGAAGAAGAACAACTGGGTTGCTTGTTGACTGGAAGAGAAGATCAGAAGAAAAACAACGAGACTTACACTTGGCGGGTCTAGATCAAATGAGAGAGAAACATAAGTAGTTGAACAAATGGTCATAAGAGAGTCATATCCCAGGTGGCAAGTCCTAGGACAAGAAGAGCATAGGTATAAGTGATGACAGGTCAACCATGCTATCGAGGGGAAGATTGAATGGTATAGAAAAGGAAGAGACAACAGTAGAAATAAAGAATCATAACATTATCCCCTTCGTAGACTTGAGATCCAGGCTCAAGCACCATGTCCATCATGGGCAACACTTCCGGTAAAAGCAAACGAGGCCTGGTTAGAGGATAAAATTTCAAATGGACAATTATTCGTGATGTGCCTAGCTTGATGACAAACCATGTAGATTCATCCAGGACAGTACCTGGTGCCATGTCCCCATCAGTTGCAATGAGGGCATTGCATGGAAAGACAAGCAATTCGGGAGTGTCTAGAGGCATAAAGGCTACAGCTGGAACACTGATAGTGCACACAATCCTCCTGAAAATGACCAGTTTCATTGCAATGAAAATACAGGGTGGAGGAAGTCACATGGCTGTGACCCAATGGAACCAGTATGGAATGTAAGGGGGCTGAGAGGATCTGTCAGCTGTCAGAGGTGCGAAAATAATAGCTGCACACTGAGTTGTACACATCTTCATCAACTTCTCCTTCGGGTGGTATAAGGAGGGTTTCCTTGACGACTGGGGGGGATGGAGGGGGGCTGGCTTCTGGGGACAATGATTGAGTGGTGATGGGGGTGGGGATAGGTATGGGATGAATCCAGGGATCGAGTTGCCCTATCCTGAGATGATATTCCCATCTTTCTTTGAGGGTCATGGTGAGGAAGATTAGGCGGAAGGTAGGGCCGATGATGGAAGGGTCGATATGGGACACGTAGGTATGTAGTCTATACTCGTGAAGGATAAGCAAGGTTTTTTGGAGGGCAGAGGCAATGGAGAGGTGCCTGGGAAGGCTAAACGTTGGGAGTATGTCAGATGGAGAAGTCATTGTCTGAAAATGTTGAATACAAGCAAGGTCACAAAATAGGTTAATAATGCATTGAACCAAAGTGTTCTCTGCATGGCTAGGTAAGGTGGATAATTCAGTGAAACAAGCAGGATTTTCAAGAATGGAAGCATATGTTAAGGGGGCATGCGGTTGGGGGAGAAGTCTCGGGTAAATGGGGGTAGTTTCAAGAAATTCATCAAGAGCAAAGGAGGAATGGGACGAGAAGGAGGACATTGGCTTAGCTAGGGAGTATGTGGCATTTTCTTCAGGGCTTGGGACAACTCTGAGGTGATACTCGCAAAGAGACTGACTTCTCAGGGTGTTGGCTTGAGGGGAAACATGCTTAGATAGGCTTTCGAAGGCCAATGACTATTCTGATAGCAGTGAAGAGAACAATGAGAACGACTATGGTGATGCTGACGGTGATGAAAACTTCGAACTGGTAGGCAATTTCTAAGGGAGATCTTTGTTGGTGAGGGGCGAGGGCTAGAGGCGTTCAAGGCATGTCTGGGTTATTTTAAAGGGCTTGGGACCTTTTGTAAGAGTGAAGGATGGATTGAGTATGTTTTAGATTGGATTTGGGTTCCCAGGTATTCTCCAATGATGGATATCCTTTCCATGCAGTTAGATACTGATAATGGTTACCAGTCCCTCTGTGACCGATGATCCAATCAACTTCATATTCTTCCTTGACCTCAATCATGTCAGGTGGTGGTCGGGAGAAGTTGGGACCATGTATAGCTGTCTTTTGATAGGTTGATAAGAGAGAAGCGTGAAATACATCATGAATCTTCCACATTGCTGGGAGACAAAGGTGGTAGGTGAGGGGTGATGGGACCTGAGTGATCTCAAAAGGTCCCTGTCATCTGGGAGCGAGTTTCCTGGAAGGGTAGGGAAGGCGGAGATGAGTGGCTTCCAGCCAAACTTTGTTACCAACTTTCCAGAGGATGAATCGTCGGGTGACACATTGCTGCATTGCTAAGCATGCTGAGTCATGTGCTGCCAGGGCTTCTTTTCGGGCTTCATCTAGATGGGAAAGACGTTGTTCTAAAGCTGGGATAAACATCTTGCATAAAGAAGAATAGGGTCGGAGTTCATAGCCCATCATGAGGGAGAAAAGCAAGGTTTTGGTGGAACTGTGGATGACTGAATTATGATGGAATTCAGCAGTGGTCAGGAAGTCGGCCCATTTGTGAGAATCATGGGTGCTGAAGATGCGGAGATATGTCTCTAATTCCTGGTTTGAACATTCGATTTGTCCATCCATTTGAGAATGGTATGCAGTGGAGAGTTTCACATCATATTGCAATAATCTGGTGAGCTCTCTGGCAAACGCAGATGTGAATTGGGGGCCTCTGTCAGAGATGATGGAGTCATGTAGGCCAAATCTTCTGAACACATTGTGGAAAAAGAGCTTAGCAACTCCCATCTCATCAATAGTTTTATGACAAGGACAGAGAATTACCCCCTTTGTAAGGCCATGGTTGACCACGACCATGATTGAATCAAAACCCTGGGACGAGGGGAGATCTGTGATGAGGTCAACAGAGATCTGGTGGAATGGCAGGGTAGTGGATGATTTAATGGGATGAAGTGGGGGTACCGTTGGATGGGTGTTGACTTTATTCTGCTGGCATGTAGCGCAACCAGCAATGAAGGAGTTGACAAAAGTGGAGAGACCTGGCCACCAGAAGTCACGTTCTAAGAGGGCTTTGGTACAAAAACAACCAGCAACACCAGTGGTGGGTAGCTCATGGATAGACAATACCAGGGCATGGCGGGTCTCAGGGGGTATGTAAAGATGATTTCTGACATATAGGTGACCATTATCATAGGCCCAGTCATGGATGGTAGAGCAAGAGAGAGGGGGTAAGCCGTCCACCAGGGAGTGAATAGCACGAAGGACAAATGGATCCGAGGTGGAAGAGGTTTGGATATGTCAGGCGAGGGTGAGGTTGAGGGCATTAAGAATGGCGGGTTCGGGACATATAGATGTCTGAACATTGTCAGAGGAAGTATTGACAAGGTCTTTGCAAGATAGGGCATCTACTAGGGCCATCTTAGAACCTAGGGTGACTTGCCACATGAGGGGGAAGTCTTGTAGAAAGAGAGCCCAACAGGCTTGTCATCGTGAGAGTTTACAAGGGTCCTGGATAAACAACAGGTTGATGTGATCAGTGATGATGTTAACATCATGAGGAGTGCCCTGGAGGTATTGGCACCATTCTTGTAAAGCAAAAATGACTGCGAGAAGTTCTCAGTCATAGATATCATAATTGCACTCCATGGGAGTGAAGGTTTTCGAGAAATAGACACAGGGATGGATATCCCCATGGTTTGCATGAGGACTGCCCCTGCCACTATAAGTGATGTATCAGTCATAAGGGTGAAGGGTTTCGAGATGTTGGGAATATGTAGCACAGGGGCGAACGAGAATATTGATTTTAATCTACTGAAGGCAGTCTGTTGTAGTGAAGTCCACTTCCAGGGTTCGTTCTTCCAGGTGAGGAGATTTAAAGGAGCGACTACACAAGAGAAGTTGGGGATGAATTTGTGGTAGAAGTTTGCAAATCCAATAAATGACCACACTTCTTTTACTGTTGTAGGAGATTTCCAGTCTTGGACAGCTTTCAATTTGACAGTGTCCATTTCTACTCGTCCATTGCTGATAATCATGCCTAGAGACTCCATTTTGGGAACATCGAAGAGACATTTCGATAGTTTTATAGAGAGGCTATGTTCTTGGAGACGTTGAAGGACTTGATGTGTTCTCACATGATGGAGCTTAAGGTCATCCTTAGTATGGATTTCAAGATCGTCCATATAGATCTTGAGCCATTTTTCTATTATCATGTCAGCAAAGATGTGATTCATGAAAGCTTGGAATGTGAGGGGAGTGTTGCAAAAACCGAAGAACATGATGGTGGGTTCGAAAAGACCAAGAGGAGTGATGAAGGCTGCTTTCCATTGATCTTCTTCTCGAATGCGGATGTTGTTGTATCCCCATCCGATATCAAATTTGGTGAAGAGAGTGGAATCCTTCATGTCATCAACGAGTTCTGAAATGAGAGGGAGAGGGTATGCATTTCGAACAGTGTGGGCATTTAAATATCAATAATCTTGACATGGGCAAAGGGACCCATCCTTCTTTGGTACAAAGAAGAAGAGGGAGGCCTGAGGAGATTTCAATGGGACAATGCAATCAGTCTTCAAATATTCTTCGACAAAGGCTTTGCATGCTTCTTGTTCTGCCAGATTTAAGGTATATGCCTTAGCGATCTTGGGAATAAAAGAAGGATGGACGAGGTTGAAGGTTCTTGGGCTTCAACGAATCGGAGATTCTGGGATCTTGGACAGGGGTTGGGTATAGAGATGCAAGAACATGACAAGGATGGGGTATTGCTTCTGGAAGACCAGGAGGAACGACAGTCCCGAGCGCTGTGTTCTTTCTTCCAGCATTTGAAGCAAGCTCCTTCTCACATACATCGAGCCCGTTCAGCTGGAGTGAGCTTAGGCAGAGCAATGAGTTCATCTATGTCCATGGCATTTGGGTCATGTTGAGGGCGAGGCTGGGAGAAATGGGAGAGTGCTCCATGTTGTCCTCATAGGGCATTGATACGAGTGAGTTGGGCATGGAAGGTCTTTGCTTTCTGGACCCAATCGTCAAGGATGGTGGGGATGGCCACCATAGAGAGTATCATGGTAGCAATACGTCAGTCTAATCCAACAAAAAACTAGTCAATGAGAGTATTGGCATCGGTGATCCCTGCTTTAGCAGTGAGGGTCTGGAATTCAGTAATATACCTCTGAAACCCGTCATCTACATCTCCATTGGGATGTCAAAGGGTTTTCTGGGTGAGCTGGTAGAGATCTCTTTATGCTGTGGCTTGTTCGTCAAAGGGGTAAAACATGGTAGTGAAGTCTTCAGAAAAATGTTCGAAGGTTTTGTCTTAGGCAGGGATGGCAGGGCTGGTAGCTTTGATATACCAATTGGATACAAAGTTAAAGGTAGTTCTATCACCCACTGAGATGCGGCTGAGAGCAGTGAGGACTTTGGCTTGTTCTGTGTTGTAGATGGTGGCGTTCAACAGAAAGTAGGCATTCATGCCTTTGATCCATTGGGTGGCATCAATGGCTTTGCCTGTGAAGTTGGCTGGGAGGGCCGCTTTAATCTCTGGAGTGGCCATGATGATAGGACTAGAGGTTCTGGGTGGTTATACTAGGGTGGGTGGTCTTGGTGGTGAAGTCTGAGTTGGAACTAGGATAGGCTGTCCAGAGGGGAGAATTGCAACTTGTGGGAAAGCTAGAGTTACTGTGGGCCTGGGGTTGCTAGGGCCTGGGGTATTGGTGGTTACAGGACTGGGTGTCTGGGTGGTACTTAGTGGGGCATTAAGTGGACGTCGTCTAGGACTACTGGCTGGTGGAATTGAGGCTCTCCCTGCAAGACAGCGAGAGATATACTAGGGTCTGGTTTCTGGGATTAACTGGGTGATATCTTCATCATCGCTGGTAATGATGGGACTAGGGGTTCGATACGACATGGTGGCTAGATGGGGGTCCTACTCCTAGAGAGGAGGGACAAAGAACACTTTCGATCTTTTGTTATGCAGGACGTCTTTCAATGTCCAAGAGCGTTCAAGGAGAACTAGTGCGAGGACCTCACAAAGAGTCACATACTACCACTAGTCTCTTGTGATGAAGATGAAAGGATCGAAGACTATCTGGCTATCAATTGGACAGCGAGCAAGGTACTTGGTCGAGAACTAAGAGATTCGCTCTTAGGACGATGATCAACACGAATTGTGTAGATCGAAAGTAGAGAGTTACATGGTGTGAGATGGTATAAATACTAGAGGCTGACTAATCATGGAATTGGATGGAAACACATAGAAGGTAATGACTGTATAGGAAGCACGTAAGTAGCATGGAAGAACTACTTAGAGGAGAATGAGTCCCATGGAAGGAAAGAGAAGAAGAACAACTGGGTTGCTTGTCGATTGGAAGAGAAAATCAGAAGAAGAACAATGAGACTTACACTTGGTGGGTCTAGATCAAATGAGAGAGAAACGTAAGTAGTTGAACAAATGGTCATAAGAGAGTCATATCCCAGGTGACAGATCCTAGGACAAGAAGAGCATAGGTATAGTGATGACAGGTCGACCATGCCATTGAGGGGATGATTGAACGGTGCAGAAAAGGAAGAGACAACAATAGAAATAATGAATCATAACACATGCACTGCATTGCACTGCATTGCACCACCACCAAATTAGTCATTGCCATATGCTCACCTGCACTATGACATCATGAAACACAGCAACATCTAGCCTCTCATCATTCCAAGGCCCATCACATGACATATGGCAGTTCCCCTTTAGCTTAGACACTGCTATAAAGTCACTCATGCATTGTTATACCAATGTATTGCCTGGCACAGCCAACAGCTACTTGGCACTCCCTTCTTTACCTGATAGCATCACCCTGACATTGCCACATGCATGGTTATACAGCATGCAGCCTCATGTCACTCCTCATGGCAATGCCTTGTATACTCCTCATGATATGCCTCACCACAATCACATGTCCACTTACCATACTGGACTACACTTGGAGCATCACAGGTTCTCCATTAGACAACACCAGAACCACATATCATCCAATGGCAGTAACATCTCATGACACATGTGCCCTTCTACACAAGGATACCTCATGTCTGATACCACACACATTACCTGATATTCGGCACTTGTTCATATCTGATGCACAGACACCTCATGTTCACCCTCACAGCCTTCATGACTGCCCCTGGCATTAACCTGATACTCAGAACTCCTTGGACTAACAATGGACTATATCCATTACTCCTCGGATCATTAACAGACCCTCTTTGACCAATGGTATAATGACATCACAATCTCATTATCTCCTCATGTCATGCCTCATGACTGTAGCATGCCCTTCACATCATACCAGAATCCCCTCAGATTATCTAGGGATGCTATTGTATCAAACTAGGACATGTCTTAGCCAATTGCATAACAACCTCTTATGATCCATGGGCCCTCCTTATAACAATCTCATGGCCCACAGCCTTGCACAGCCCCATGGCTATACCATAGCCCTGCAAGGCTATACACCAGCTATAGCCCAGAGACTGCCTCTTATGCTATTTCATATTGACACTGCTTTCTACCCCATGGTTTACTGCTTATAGCTATATCCTAGGCCCTGATCTGTCAGCAACCCTATGCCCATGCACAGCAATATGACTATTTATGGTAACCCTTAACCCTAGGTTAATCTTATAAGTATTCAAATACCCACAATTTATTATTTATTGCATAGTTTTCTCCTTTCTTCATTTCATTATGCCATATTTACTATTTATGGGTTTCCTATCATGCCAAACATGTACATACAATAGAATAGTATATAAAAGTAGCTCTTCAAGTGAGACAAGACCTCAGTCTTGTACTCTTCTTGAAGATTGTGTCTTACTTTCCCTCCTATGAGGTTACCTAAGGCTCCTTACCTTTAAGAACTCAGCATCCACTCCACTTGTCTAGTTGCAGCTGCCATTTACTGAGTAAATCATTTCACATTCAGATTATATATAGGTCCAGGTTTTATCTGGACTGTAACCAGACTTGGACATTGGTAGATAGCTATGGATATAAGTCAGACTATTTCAGACTGTGTGTAGATTCCTTGGAGTTGTATCTACTACTACCTACTTAGTCTGTTCAACAATCACTTCATGTATGCTCAATAGAACAACATAATTGCAGACATATTAACCAAACCCTTGCCTCATGAGAAACACCAACAGCACACCAAAAGCCTTGACCTAAATGAGGCTTGAGGGGGAGTGTTGCATGGTCTAGCTTAAGTAATGTGCAAGCTACACATGGCCAATGATGCTGAATACAGTCTACAACTCCAGCTGCATAGTATCAACAATCAATTCAGTAGACTAGTATATTAGAGTGACATAGCTAGGGGTCTAACAGAGTTTTCTTGTTATGCAAGATATCTTTCAATGTCCAAAAGTGTTTGAGGAGGACTAGTGGGAGGACCTCATGAAGAGTCACACACTACCACTAGTCTTCTGATGGAAGGGATCAAGGTAAGCGAAGATTTATCAGACTGTCAATCAGATGGTGGTTGAGGAACTTGGTTGAAGAGTGAATGAGTAGCTCTTCAGATAGTGATTAACATGAATTGTGTAGATCAAAAGTAAGAAGTTAAATGGCTCAAGAGGGTATAAATACTATAAGCTGACTAACCATGGAATCAGATAGAAGCTAGTAGAATCAGATGACAAAATCAGAAGTATGTAGATAGTACAAGAGAACTAGCCAAGGAAGGATGAGTTCAATAGAAGAGTGATGGGAATGGTGGGAGAATAGTAAGGCTGCTCATTGACTGGAGGGAAATATCAGAAGAAGAACAACAAGACTTATGCTAAGAGAGTCTTGGTTGGATAGAGAGAGAAGGTGAACAACCAAGTGATTGGTTACAAGAGGGTCATATCCCAAGTAGCAGGACTTAGAACAAGAAATGCATACTTATGTTCTTGGGTAGGTCAACCATGCCATCAAGGAGAGGGTTGAACAAACAAAATGAGGAAAAGATAATGATAGATGTAAAGAATCATAACATTTCTCCTTGCATCTGTCCCACATTTACTATCTGATCTCACTCGACATCACCCACTCTACAAAACAGTTATCAACCCCAGTTGCAGTTTCTGGGAATACCAAGTGGAACTAAGGAAATGCACTTAGATCAGGTTCACTGGCATACACTGGTGCTACTACATTGCTGCCATACATTCGAGATCCTGTGCCTGATCATACCCTTCAACTTCATCATACCCCAGTGCCAGTTGACCTCTCCCTTGATTCTACATCTTCTCAGGTCAACCTTTTTCACTCCCTCTACATCTATTGTTCATATGCTGCAGCCAGCCACCTTTTCTGTCTTCTAACAATTTGTTTTTGCTAACAGGCTAGAAGCACTATTGCTAATGGAAAAAGATTCCAGCACTTGGAACTCTTTCTCTTCTGATGCCAGAAATGGGGAGGTATTCAGCAAGAAAGTTTAAACATTCTTTAGTAGATAACTGGTCCATATGAGAATGAGAGGTAAGCTCGAATGCTATGAACTGTGTTGCTGGTTTGACTTGCTCACACAAGTCTATACATGCATTAGTCATCAATTCTAGCAGCCCCCTAGCCCTGTTTGCCCATTGCACATTACAAAAATTGCAGAAACATAATATGGCCAAATTTGAAGTGCTGCTGCTGGCTGACCGAAATAGGATAATACCACATGACACTATATCATCTGTGCACCAGCAAAGAGAATATATATGCATGTGTCCCTTTGACTCGTCCCATACTCAATCATATTTACACACATATGAATACAATGGATATAGTATCTGTGAGCATCATAGTATATTACATATAATCTACTCAATGTGCATCATAGCCAAGGACACCATAGATGTTGCCTTCTTCAATCTCCTAGCCGTCATCATTGTCATCTCTAGACATGCACTTCTCATTCTTGTCCATGTCAACATCTCCCTCTACACTACTAGCATCACTTTCATCATCTCTCCCCTTCATCATAGCATCTCACTGTACCTGCTTATTGTCATCCCATTCCTCTTGCTTCCTCTGTGGTTCTCCATCAACCTCTAGCAGATTCTTAACCTCCTTTCTTTGCCCCTCATTCAAAGAAACACTTGTTGTGGTCGCCCACAGATACCAGACTAGCTGCCACTGGAACTAAGGTAGACTTGCCTTAGACATGAAATCTAGGCAATGAGGGGAGTGCAAAGATCAAATCCAAGATGTAAAATCCCAGGAATTCCAAAAATTGACCTGAGCAGAGCACAAGGTCCTGGAGATGCATCTTCATATGAATCCAAATAAGCAAGGATAGATGCAATCTAAAATTGCTGCCACAATAGAGGGAGAATGGTTCAAGGGGATATAACCATGCCCAGCTTCTATGGGGAGCACTCTATATGCACTAGGGCTTAGAGATCACTCTACTGTTATTGACATGAACCCAGCCCAGGATTCCTCTGGGACAACAAAGCACTCTAGGAGTGAAGTGGTGAAGAGAAAGGTGTTGCTCACACTAGTTCTCAATGGTACTCCAGAGGAGACCACAAATGATACAAGTGGATTTGATTGGAGAATTACAGGTAAGTATCTAGGGTTTATATATGTAGGGACAGTGTGCACAGACCAAGCTATGTATGATAAGGAATTACTAAATATAGAGGAAGACCTTTGCCAGAGATAAGAAGTCTGAATTATCTAGAACACTCTGCTAAGTTCTACAGTAAAAAGAGAATGAAGTTCCATGGTCACATGCTACAGGTCACATGACTTGAAAAGTTGGATGATTAGTCAGTAGCTGGCTTAGGTAAGAAGTAAAATAGGGGTAAAATTGTATCACTATCCCCCTTCTAGGACTTATATTCTGCTCTGTGGTGAAGTTTAATATAAACTGTGGCCCTTGATCAGAAACTATTGTAGAGGGTAGTCCATGCACATACCATACATGATCATGAAATAATTTATCTAAGTCTTTCAAAGAGAGTGTGGTTTGGCAAGAAATAAAGATGACTGAAATGACTTACTCCAATTAAGGGCAGCTGTGACTATGCAAACGGAGTGGATGCCATGTCTTGTAGTAAGGGGCCTTGCTGATCTTAGATGGACAAGCAGGAGCTTGGGCATTGGATGAAGCAACAAGGTGTTGACATCAAGAAGAGGGCAAAACTGAGGTCTTGCCTCCCTTGGAGCCACATTCTTATATACTATCCTACTGTATGTACATGTTTGGCATGATGGGAAACCTCTATATAGTAAGAATGGCATAAAGAATTACATGCTATGTAATAAATAATAGTCCATGGTAAAGCATATACATAAAAGGTTAACCCAGGGTTGAGGGTAACCACATATGGGTATATTGCTGTGCATGGGCATAGGGTTGCTGACAGATCAGGGCCTAGGGTATTGCTGTAAGTGGTAGGCCATGAGGTGAGAAGCGATGTGAATATGAAATAGCATAATGGGCAGTCTCTGGCATGAGGCTGTGATATAGCCTTGAGGCAGTGATGGGTTGTGGGCCATGAGTTTGCTGTGAGGTGATGCATGAGTCATGGTGAGGGCGTTATGCGATTGGTTGACATGTGCATCAGTTTGATATGAGGGGATCCCTAGATGATCCAAGGGGTTCCATATTGATTCTAGAGGCATGAGGCAATCACGAGGCATGGCATGACTAAGCAGGGTCTAGCCCCACTCACGTAAGCCATGACATCATGAACACTGCCCTGGCTCAGCCTCAGCTATGATACCTCATCATGGCTGTGTCATGCTGAGTAGTCATGTAGAGAGCAAGTAAGTGACTGTGGGAGTGTCAAATGAAGGTAGAAAAATATGGCAAAATAAGGACAATTAAGGCCAAATATTGTGGGGCCAAATAGTGTCCAAATAGGGCCAAATAGGGGTTAAAGGGGTGGAAAAATGAGGATCGTAACAATAACTTCCTTGGAAAAACAATCAACAATAATGCAAATGGCATTAAAGCCATTAGAAGAAGAGAGTCCAGTAATTAAATCTACAGATAGATTGGTCCATGGTTTCATTGTGATGGGCAATGGTATCAGCTTCCCTGCTGGTGGTTTTGCAATTTCTTTAAATTGGGCACAAATAGCATAGCCAGCTATGTAGTCTTTAATATCTTTAGAAAATCCCAGTCAAGTATAATATTAGGAAAGAATGTGGGAGGTTCATTCTATGCCCTGATGTCCAGCAATGGGAGAGTCATTACAAATTTGTAAAAGTTCATTACATAAAGAGGGGAGAATGAAGATTTTAGCTTTTTGATTGGTGAATAACATGAGATCTGGAATAAAATGGTAATCTGGAAGAGTGTCTGATACTATCATTGTAAATTTTTTTTGTAATTGATCATAAAACGTGGACGAGATTTGGATATTATTAATAAAGAGAAAGGGAGGTAGTATAGTAATGTTCTTATTGGGATTTTCTGTTGCTTCCCCATGATCCAGCTGTTATGATAGTGTATTTGCTCTACCATTAGAGCTGCCTGGTTTATAGATGATAGAGTAGGAGTATTCTTGTAATAGTGCATGTCAACAAGCTTATTATTGTGACAGATCCTGGAGTTTTTTGAAGAATTCCAAGTTCTTGTGATCTGTTCATATTTCGAAATGCTCCTTTCCTAATAGGTATAGGCACCATTTCTGGAAAGCTCACACAACAGTAAGGAGTTCCTAGTCTCCGACCAGATAGTTTCATTCAGCAGAGTTGAATGAATGTGAAATGAATCCTACTGGTCTCCATAGTCCATCTTCTCCTTTTATGGACAGTACTCCTCCAGTAGCTATATCTGAGGCATCAGTTTCTATGCATAATTCCTTTTTAGAATTGGGATAAGCTAGAAGGGATCCATCTACAAATTTGTTTTTTAATATCTAAAAGGCTTGTTTCTACTTTTCTTCAAATTTGAAAGATACATTCTTCTTTGTCAGATCATTTAGTGGTCTAGCTATATCTGCAAAATTTGATATGAAACATCTATAGTAATTGCAAAGTCCAACAAACCCTTGGAGCTGCTTTAGTCTTGTGGGCTCAGGCTATTTGAGAATGCCAGCCACTTTTAACTTTTGCATTTCTACTCCATCCTTGGAAACTACTAGTCCTAAAAAGTCTACTTTGTCTTTTGTGAAAAAACATTTTTCAGGCTTAGCATAAAGGTCATTATCACAGAGGTGCCAAAGTATCTCTTTGACCACTTCCTCATGTTGTACCTTACTTTTTCCTTTTGTAAAAATATTTATGTCATCTAAGTAGATTAAAACTAAGATATACGTGTTATTGAAAATGTCATTCATTATTTGTTGGAATGTAGAGAGGGAGTTAGTCATGCCAAAGTACATGACTAAGGGTTCATAGGCTCCTAAAGAGGTTATGAAAGCTCCTTTCCACTTGTTGCCTTCTTTGATGTGAATGTTATTGTATCCCCATTGAAGGTCTAGAGTCATAAAGAGATCTGCACCATGTAAATGA
Source organism: Tylopilus cf. leucomycelinus (assembly GCA_038089455.1). Classification (NCBI taxonomy): domain Eukaryota; kingdom Fungi; phylum Basidiomycota; class Agaricomycetes; order Boletales; family Boletaceae; genus Tylopilus; species Tylopilus cf. leucomycelinus. The sequence continues at coordinate 30,233 of JBBPKV010000098.1, forward strand.
TCAATTAAGGCAGAGATTAGAGGAAGAGAGTAAGAGTTTTTGATAGTTTCTGAATTAAGATAATGAAAGTCCATGACTAATCTCTTTTTTCCATCCTTTTTTGGGATAAAGAAGACAGGGAATGTTTGGGGAGATTTAGAAGGGCAGATATATCCTTTAGCTAGGTCCTTTTCTAGGAAGGTATGAACTTCTTCCATTTCGCTATCAAATAAGGGAATGACTCATCCCTTTTTAGATATAAAATTGGGACTAAGATCTATGACATGATCCCAGAGTTTTCTTTCTGGCATACACTGTGCTTCTTCTTCTGAAAATACATCCAAAAATTTGTGATACACTTCAGATACCTTTTCCTTCAATCTAGCTTCTACCTATCAAATGCAACTATAAGGAGGACAAGGGGATAAGCAAGTATATATGTACTTGGTTATGTTTATTAATAAAATGACCATCCTCCATGCAAGAAGTGAGAAGATTGTAGTACAGAGTATACCATCCAAAATGAATGGATTTTTCTACCCAATTAATTTCTGGGTTATGGCGATAAAGCCAGTCATACCCAATGATAAAAGGGTGTGAACCCAATTTAAACACAAAAATGTCTACTGGTTCACTATATCTGTTAATGGTTAAGATTAAGAGAGTATAATGGATTATTTGCCCAATAGAGCCTGTGGTACTATCAGCATTTGTGACTCCAAAAGGTATATCCAATGGGTATAAAGGAATTTGTTTCCTTTTACAGAAGTCTATATCAATGAATGTATTAGAAGCTCTGGAGTCTAGAAGGGCCTTAAGCATCATTTGATGCCAATTAACACCAACTAGGTATGTGACTTATATAGAGACTTCCATTTTGTCACTAACATTTGATGACTAAATTGGTCACATCATTTCAAGAGGAGTTTTCTGAATTTGTTGCATTAGGGAATTAAGTACACTATATTTTTTATCTGATGCTGTGTCACAAGTGTGGACACCCCTTCAAATAGAAACCAATCTACATATTTGTATAGCTAGATC
>JBBPKV010000099.1:0-13410 GCA_038089455.1 Tylopilus cf. leucomycelinus
CGACCGTCAAAGCATTGATTACCAGTGTAACCCGACGCGTAGCTCGCGGGCGCAAACGTGACTCGTCTTGTGCTGCAGATTGCATAGTCAGCACGTCCGCCTCGGTAGCAGAAGAAATTGCCGATACTGGTGAACAGCATCCTCGGAAGAGACGCAAGAGGTCGTCGTCTACACCAGCCGTGCCCAGGTTATCTCAATTCTCCTCACAGCTACCATCGCATAGACGTCCTCGATCGCGAGTTGGTTCGCCCACAGCAGATGTGGAGTATGTCCCGCGGTCACGAGCTTCCTCCCGACGTTTGCGCAAGATCCATCCTCTCCTCGACAGTCGTATCCCAGATATTTATATGCATTTAGCAGATCCGGACGGTGCTGTAAACCTATTGAGCGAACCATCTGTTGGTCCTGCCGTATTACCCACTCCAAATGAATTGGCCGGTTCACAATCACTCAAGAGGATTAGGGGACGCCAAAGAAAGATGGCCGATCTCACAGACGAGAACGAAAAAAAGGAACTGATAGAGGAGTGGGCTCGAATGCGTCAATCCCGGGGTACCCTTTCATACTCCGGGACAAATGGGACTGCCTGTTCTAGCCAAACGCTTTTGCACGAGAACCAGAAAGATCAGCTCGAAATGAAATCTCGGAGAAACTTGCCCAACGCTGACCTCACGAAGTACCAAGCGACTATCGTCGATATTTCACAGTCACAGGAAACAGCTCTCGGCGATTCTCTCCGAGGTTCCCTTTTTGCTCAAACGGATTTCGAGGACGCCTTGTCCGTAGGCACGGATGCCTTGGGGAGGAAACTAGATCACAATGACTCAGCACTACCTCCTGATGGAACTGAGCAGGCCATCGTTCCCAACTCAGGCACTGAATCACTGTCAACATTAAATCCCGATTCCAATATGGACGGACACTCGCTCATTGGCGAACCTGTTGGCAATCCAGATCATCCAGTAGTACAATCCCCTGGTCTCTGCTCGCTGCCGCTTCCTGCATCGCCTTCACGAAAGGATTTTGTTCGCAACGAACACACGTACTTGGCGGAGCTGCCCATAAACGAGTGGGTAGAGGCTCTGTGCGTCAGCAATTCATCAAAGGATAATCATTCAGTGACCCTCCCCCAAACGTACTCGATTGGTACTGGCGGTATTCACCTCGATTCTGACGAAGAGTTCTATATGCTTGAATTACAAGAAGTCTTCAGCTTACCCTGGGTGCCTGTCTCATCTCACCTCTATGTGCCCCCAAGTCTCGGGAAGCTCATTTCTGGTAAGCAACTATTCTTTCCATCTTAGTATCGACTTCACCCGCCGTATACGACAAGGGATGAAAGGACAGTTGATGATTGAGGCACGAGCTCGTCGAAGGGCGGAAGAACTGTATCAGGAAGAGTTGAACCGGCGGATATCTGCCGAGAAAATCGTAGAAGAATTGCGGGAAGAATTGGAGGAAAAAAACATAAGGACTTCCCTGGAAAGCTGACTTGCTGGCCGTCAATGGTGTTCTGCTCTCGCGGCAAGTCAAGCGATTTACATTGCCTCGTGCACAAGTGAGCATAATAGATCTCATCGTGACCTATAGGGCAAAAAATTGATCGGTCAGAACTTAGAACAAGTACCACCACTTTACCAGATTCACAAATAACATGAAGGTTCACGCAAACACGCTGCAACGAGTACGCAAGTTATGATACATACAAGATGTTTTCGGAGACATATCGAAAGAGAAAATAAAGCACTCTACACGGTGATTTTATTTGCTTTGCAACCCTTAATGAAATTTCATAAGGAAGGGAGCCAAAAAGTCCGTGGCGGTATAACAAATTGGCTTTTGGATGGGTACAACACGATGCTTGATATTAACACAGAATGGCAAGACACAGCTTTTCTTGGGTCCATGGACAAGCAACCAATCGATGATTAAAAATAAACAAGAAAGTTGTTGAGGAGGAAACTCCGTGGATGGGCCAGGGTGGTTGCTATAGGTTGACGAAGTGTCCTTGGTTAAATGCAGTTGAAGAACTGGTGGGTGCAAGAGCATTCAGTGCCATAGTTCCCCGACCTGTGATTCGTCTGCTGATGGAACATCCAATGCTCTCACCGCCTCATAGTCCTCGATGCTGCCAGCTCCATTCGCCATAGCTAATGTGATTGCCGCTATCGCCTTCTCCGCGTTAGAAGCGGAGGGCAAGACAGCACCAGCTGATTGATAATCGGGTGACTGGGGTGGAGAGACCATGAGTGGCGATGAGGGATTGTTGGCATCCTCTGTGTACGAACTTGATAAAAATACGTCTACCGATGAAATGAGAGTATCCGAGGACGATTGCGACCAGGCTGGTTGGAATGCATTGGTATGAGGAGGATTTATAAAGTCAAAGGATGTGCTGAATGAGGCGGACAGTTCCGTTGACTGATTGGCAGCAGTAGGGTGAACATGCGATGCCCGGTGGACGAAAGGCCAGGGATAAAAGATGCCAGAAACGGGGGAGAGTCGGCCGGATAAGTTAATCTCTCCGCGCAATTGAAGATCGCTATCGTCCATTGCTCCCAGGCTGGACGAGCGCTTATGCCTGGAGTGAAAGGGTTCGGTACCAGAGGCACTCGAAAATATCATGACGTCGTCGTCATTGTCGTCGTCTGACACAGCACTTTTTCCAATGATCCTGGTCGTAAGTACGCTGGGGGAGTAACGCTTTCTGCGGCGCCTCTCAATACCTCTCGCTCGAGAGTGTGGTGCAGACTTGGAGCGCGAATCTTCGAACTGGCGCATACGCTTAACGAACCTCTCACCGTTCTCTTGAACGCTTCGCTGGAGCTCCGAGAAAGCTGCCGACCTGAGACGAGCGAGTTCCGATTGGGAAGATTCCCATGCATCACCATGGAGAAAGGACACGGCGGAAGAGGGGCTATAGGGATGGCGAGTAGTTAGATCGCCTCTATAGAGGGGATGACTAGGGAAAAGGTATTCTGCAGACGAGGCAGGGAAGAGGGGTGTGTGGGGGGCGGATGAACTGGAGCTCGTAGTATGGCTGTCTGCGGAGGCGGGCGTGGAGCTCCGAGTAGGCTGTGCGGGCTGGAGGGCGGGGGTTGAACGATGGGAGACGGAGGCGCAAGAAGACACGTACGGAGATGTCTCGGCGAGGCCGTTTCCCTGTCCTCCAGATATCGAGGTGGCATTGCTGTGTATCAGGGAGCGCGGGGGTGTCGCGGTGGGACGAGTGTGCTCGCTTATGAGCAGATCGCCAGGAAGACGCGGGCACCGGGGACGGCGACGGCGAGGAGGCGGATTGAGATCGGCGGCGACAGCTGAGCGCGAAGGGCGACGACAGCGAGAGGGACATCGACATCAACAGCGGCGACGACGACGGGAGCGAGACCTTTGATTGCGATGTGACGCTAGAAAGTCACGTCACGCTACTCTGAGGTACAGCAAGCGAGAGTACCCCTGGAGTCTACAAAACAAAAGCTCATGGTCCCTCCTCGTCTCCCCATCCTCCCCGTGTGCTCCATCCATCTGTCGCATGGTAAGCAATCGAACCAAGCTCGCCGTCCTGTCTAGACATACCTCCCGCAGCACCCTCGATGCCGTTGACCCCAGCCTGCGTCTCAGCAATGCAGCGTATCCGTCGGGCATTGAGCCCTCATCTCCTTCGTTACCCAACCACCGCAAGACGTTACCAAGTGCAGATGTCCTGGCATTTTCCCTGCTATATATCCCTGGCAAACGTTCGGCAACGTCCCTCTCCTTGCAAGTCAGCGCTTACCAGTAACATCGTCCCTCTGCTCCAAGAGGTGGGCCAGTGCATCGCATATCGTTGGCAAGACGATCAGTGCCAAGGGTTCGTCCTCGTGTGGATAGTACCGTGAGCATATCAATAGCGCTATGTCCGACAGATGCTCCAAGCTCTCCAAGTACGTCAGCGGTTCGACACCGACAAGTGCAGAAGTGATGTACAGCGAAAAAGCAGCTAAGGAATCCTGGATTCAGACAGATACTCGCTCGATATATCGGCATGCATACTTACACGCTAGGGAGAGGTTCACACCCCCGCTACACATCCCAAGACGCCAAACAACCTCATCGTCGACAGCCACGTTGGCTTTACTGAATGGAAAATCGATTTCGGACAAATTAGCGGTTGCGAGACATGTGAGAAAGTTTTCACAAAGGAATCCCCGGACATTTAGAGGCATTCCAATGACTCGTTCCCCGACCGCTTCTATAAAGTCGATACACGCATCCAGGCTCAACGACTGAACTCCTCTGGACATCATAACGATGAGGAATTGCATCAATTGTGCCGCACACATTTCCCCAGACGTTGGAAGATCATCCTGGGACAATGCCCTGTATGATGTCAATTGCAATACTGCACGATGACTATTTCTCACCAAATGCTTACGTCTTTGTCTGTATAAAACCTGGGATCGTTCAGTGTTTTACCAACGAAGAGAAGATAGAACCATACTCTGACAAAGGGCTTCAAGAAAGTGAAAACTATTGTCCTCAGCAGCTGCTTTCCATGCTTCGCGGATGCATTGCCCCTTCATAAGTGCCAGGCATTCGATCACCAGCTCATTCACTGCGGTACCTTTATCACCTGCCAGGAGACGAAGATCGGTAACTCACAAGCAAAATGTTGTTCGTTCTGGGACAAGTAGGCAAAGAGGACGATCAATGCTTTAGAGCACTCCCTCGAGCGTCGAATTCCACATGAGTTACGGTTCATCCACTGCGAAAACAATCGACAGCTTCCATGGAGTAGGCTCAGCATGCCTGTTGAAATATGCTTGGAATACGGGCCAGCTGAAAGCACTGAAATGAACCGAAAGAGTAGATCCTAGAGAATGTCAACAGCTCGTCCAGTGTGTGACATACGGGTCTCACAATCATCACACTGATCGCTGCTGCTTGATCACTCGACCTATGACTAGACATCAGGTCCGAAACCCCCAATAGCGGCCCGGAGCCCGAATTGTGGTGTTGAATGTATGCCGTGGTCTAGAACTCTGAGATGAGTTCACCTTCAAAGAAAAAAGGACTTACAAGGCACATGATAGTATCCGCATGCAAGCTACTATATTCCGGCCAAATACTCCATGTCCACTGTGGGACAGTTCCCCATCGTATAATGATACTTATGGGAATGTCGAGACGATGGGGGGGACTCAAGATGTTCATTTGGGTTGTATGCTCTCCCTCATGCAGAATGAACCGCAGAAGCTGCATAGCGGTGGCTATCGTGTATGGGCGGAGAGTGTCAGTACGCTGCGGACCCATGGTTGAATCTTGTGCAATGTTAGCCGCCTGAGACCCGGGTATCTATACGTCGATTGTCGAGCAAAGACGGCGAGCTTTACACACCGCAAAGAGGGAGATTGTCATCGCGCTTGTGAGGCGCTCCTGATGTAGGACGTATCGCACGCCGGGTCCCAGTGCTGAACGCAGCTCGTCCGTACGAACTGCATTCTGTCTTACCAATTCTGCAAACGTAGAAAGCAACCGGTGTATGCTGTGAAAAAGGTCTGTTCTGATATTGCTCTGAATGTGGATTATGGCATGACTAACGCAGTGTCCACGCCCGCCTGACCCGAAAGCGCGGGATATAGAATATACCTTCCCAGCATCAACTTTAAGGACAACCGTTTTGCTGCGGCTGACACACGCCTTGACAGGAGCATGGATGGAAGCATGTCCCAGTTGTCTGCGTCGAGTGAGATCCATCCATGCTTCTGTAGGGTGACATGCCTTACCTGGTAGCTGTGTCGCTGCGCGAAGGTTGTCTTCTTCTCTCTGGACCCGCAAGGATTCAGGAAGAGAAAGGTCGGGGTGAACCACACCAAGTCCTGCCGCTATAAGTGCGGAAACGTCACCGAGCCTAGCCAAAACGACGTCTACCCAGCATACAATCGCTAGAGGTGTAGAGCTCGGTTTAGAATCCCTCGCTGCGATGACACGAAAGAGTCGGCGGTACTGAAAGAGAAGATGCAAGAATGAGGGTCTGACTGGGTTCGTTGAGCGATGAGTAAGTACAAACGAACAGAATCGCACGTATGGTGTTTATGTCTAGGATAAAACTGTCCGTGGCCTGTTCCTGCTGGAGCGCAGTATTAAGGAACGCAAGAATCGTGCTGGCGCAGCTCCGAACGAGATCATGAAGTGTAACATCCTGTATGGATTCACAAGGGCGCTACGTTGGGTTACAATGGCGTACCTTGCGGACGAGCCCAAAGTCCAGTGTCGAAAGAATGCCCACAGCCCGGCAGACGGTCCATAAGTCTGTTGAACCAGACTGGTCCAAACGGCTCGCGGACAGATGGGCGAACGCTGTCAAGCTAGAGACAGTGTCAATAGCGAGCACTGACTCGGAATCTGAGTCGGTCTCGCTGGTGGACATGGAAGATGCAAAACGCGGCGGAGATCACAATGGTAGTAACTACTACAGTCCTTCTATCGATTTCAGATACAAAGTCATCTCCGTTTTACATTCAAGAAGGTCGTCGTTTTGCGAGAATATAGACTCGAACACTTGGCTTGAGTTTTCCGTCTGTGTAGTGCGTCAGAGGGACGACACACAACAGGTATAGCGCGGGCACACCTCTCTGTCGCAAAACTGGACAGGCTGCCATGGTTCGTCTTCCTCGGCCCTTAAGGCGAGCAACATTTCTCGCCGAGCGGTCGACATTCCGCCCTGGAAGCTTTTATCGTCTCCTGACTTGCGAGCAGAGACCTGCACCTCCCTTGCCTCTGCTGCCTTCTTCCCTTTCTTGGGGGCAGTCACGGCCGGGGGAACCTCATCTGGGTCTGGTGGTGGGCCGTCATCACTGTCAGACTCAGACCCCCCTCCCATGGAACGCCGCGCCTTTCGAGACATGACGTCAAGATAGGCCAGGGTAGGTCGAAACTGTTGCGTTTCACTGATGGGCACAAGATGTAATCGACCTTTAAACTCCCGATCAGCAAGGATCATACCACTCAGATGCTCCTTGTCCACCCACCGTCTCGCACGACCCCAAGCATGTAAGCACCACGTTGAGGAATGGGGTCACTCCGCAATCGGCTGTCCGTCAGCCTAGGTTCCTCCCCTTCCTTCTGCTTCAGTTGTCCTTGATACTTTTCGCAGTCGTCCTCGCGTTGTGCAGCTCCGTACTCTCTGCTCTTCCCGTTATTCCATACTTCGGGACGCGCATCAACTGGCACATGGATCTCGATCCTGCGAGACAGTGGCTTGACGCGAGCGTTGATCCGTTTTCCGCTGATGGTTGCAGACGGTGGAACTTGGAGCGGCCTGCTGAAAAGCGGGAACTGGTGGATGTGCACGTTCGGACTCGACCAGTCCGAGTAGTGGATGGGGAGGACGCTCACGAGCTCATCGTCCATTACGGAGATAATATCGCGGGAAAAGTCAGACCATCCCTAAAGGAGGCTGAGTACTGCTACCAGTTCTCGGGTTAGCGACAAGTTACAGTGACTACGACGATCTACGTCGCAGATGAGTCGAGCCGTACCATAGGGGGAGCTAGTCCTGATCCTGCACCCTCATATTGTCTGATTTCTGCTATCGTGCCGCGACAGACTTGACTAGCTCATGGCAGAGGAGGTACACTGCCGCGTCTCCAGTCGTACCGACCTCCACATGAAAGCGTCCTACGAGGCCAGCACTCAGTTCAACAACTGGAGGTTCTCTCCGGAATATCTCCTCCTTGTCCGCAAAAATATGAACGCCGCCGCAGTCGCTGCGATCAGGAATACGTTCGACGCAGACGAGGTATCCGTCATCTCTCCCGGCCAAATCCCATGCTGAATACCCTAGCCCGGATCGTCAACCAACGTTTCGTTCCTAGACGCTCAGGAGGAACATCTCCTCGTCAAATTGTACATCACCAAGATCCCACAGCTCTGCGGTCACTTCCGTTTCCCTGAAGAGGTCGAGGCTACCGCAACAACTTACCTCAAACGTTTTTATCTCAGAAATACTGTCATGGATTGGCACCCTAAGAATGTCATGTACGTTCCTCTGTACAGTTCATCCTTCCGTCTGACCAGCACTCTACGTTCAGGCTCACGGCCTTATTTTTGGCGACCAAGACGACCAACAACCCTGTCTCTCTCGAATCGTTCACTTCCAACATCCCTCGAACGTCCACTTCCGACGTTCTTGACCTCGAGTTCCTCGTAGCTCAAAGCCTCAACTACGAATTTGCGGTCTGGCACTCTCATCGAGCCCTGTGGGGTCTCTGGCTCGACCTCCAGGTGCGACGCCCACCAATGACCCGTTTTTCCTCTCATGCCCTTCGAGTCGTTGTCAGATGTCACCGAGGATCAGAGGTCACGAGTTGTGTATGAGACTGCGCTCAAATATGTCCGCGACTCGCGCTTCACCGATGCCGAGCTCATTTACCCACCCTCTCAAATAGCACTCGCGGCACTCTCCCTCGCTTCGCCGCTCCTTGCCCAGAAATGGCGCGACTCCAAATCATCAGGGGTTGACGAGACGCTCTCCGGAAAACTCCACAGTGCTGTGAATGCAATCAAGGACCTGATCCTACATACAGGGCTCCCGCCAGACGTCGAAGCAGTCAGGGAAGTCGATCGCAGGCTCAAGTTGTGCAAGAATCCAGAAAAGGTGGTTGGCAGCAAGGCCTACCTGGTTCGGAAAGCGGAAGAGGAACGTAAAGCAGAGGCTAAACGAAATAAAAAAGCTGAAGACATACGCCGTACCCTGAAAACCGATGATCCTTTTGGAAACGCACTCGACGAGGGGCAACCTGAACAGCGTACGGAGGAGTTGGAAGACGACGACGACTGATATATCGATGTTGGTGTTGCACCGCTTTGTCTCAGTTGCCATGAATTTGCTACATTTCACGATTGTACAATCGATCGAGATAATGTAGCCCACAGATACATTTGGATCAAAATACCATCCCAAGCGACGGATGAGTGATCGATGGGTGAACGAAAGGGGTGGTTTGCTATTGGCTACATATTGACCTTGCGGATCATGGCCACTAGGGCTGGATCAGTAAGGCTTCGATAGAGCCGAGAAGAGAACGTCGTCGTTATCGGTTTCCGCAACCACGGTAACTACAGCGTGTTGATGATATTTACCCACAAGAGTTGTCCTTGAAAATGAGATTGACAACGATGGTTGAACCATAGCTAGCAACGAACACAATCGCGCGTCAGAAACCTGGGGGACAGAGATGATGAGAAGAGGGCCGGGGACAGCATGAGAGACGGACAGCATTGACAATCGAAGGGACAGAGGGGAGTATCTGGGCAGGGCGAATTCAGCAAAAGGTAAGGGAACGAGTGAGATGGTCACCTCCGCCTGTGGTAGATATGCCCAGCTCGTCTTCCTTGTAGATATTGTAGCCGTCGACTGTTTTGCGACCTGGGGCTAATTGGGATGGTGGGAGATGAAGAGAGGGACGACGCACGGGGGGCGGATCCCCTGGAGTCTCTGAAGCGGTCGTTGTCGGCCTTTGTGTGTGTTTTTTTGCGTCGTTTCCGCTGGGACTGTTTTTTGGACGGGTCGAGGGCTGTCTCTGGCCGGTGAGGCCTGGCTGGAGGAGACGTTGTTGTTCTTTTCCTTGAAGATGCGGCGTCGAATATGTCGTCGATTTCTGAGCGGGACATCGGGGGCGTGAGACATCCGCACCGCTCGACGACGACGACGACGATGCTGTGAGTCTCCTCATCGTCCGGGCTCGTCCATCTCCCTAACGCTCAGTGCAGGCCCCAGCAAGTACGAAACCAGGCCGTGCAGAACGCCAGCGCACCGCCTTTCCAGCAGCCCAACGCGCTCATCGAACCCTCATTCAACCTCGACCCTAATGTCGCCGCAAAACAGATGGCTGCGCTCAACGCTACTAACATGCAGCGTCAGTACACAAACGTCTACCCGCGTCCCCCAACCGCCTCGTCTCCGTCCCAGGTCCCATTGGGCGGAACAACCTCGGGATCATTCCTCGGCGGGATCTCATCCCCTTATCATCAGTCAAACCCGCTCCAGCCTGCCATCATGGACGCTTCCGCCGCTATGCAGTTCTCCCCCCATCCTAGTCTTCAGCCCACGTTCTCTCTCGCTCACAATCTCCAATCCAACCTCGCACAACTCGAACCTTCAATGCCATCTTCCAACGTCCCACCCCCGAGTCGACACCCTCCGAATACAGCGCTAATCAAACAGAAGCAACGCGGTTTCTTGGCCAGCCTTGCCAACGTCCACCTCAACAGGGGCGCTCCTCTCCCCCCCGCCTTGACCGGTGTTCCATATCCTTCCAACTACAATCCCGCATCCTCGCAATGGAAGAACCTGGAATGTTCAGGTGAACTCGGCACATTTCGTCTAGCTGGTAAAGACATCGATCTGTTCAAATTATGGGGCATCATATGCCAGTTCGGTGGTAGCCAAAAGGTATATTTGTCAATATCGGACGTCGTCCGTCCTAGCTTGTTCATACGTTCAACCATCTAGTTGCACCCCAATGCATGGTCGCAACTTCTCCTGCAATTCGACCTTCCGGAATATCTTCCCGCCCCTATGCCCAATGGTCAGCGCGCCACCGCCAGTATCTTGGCTACTTACTATAATGTCATCATCCAACCTCTCGAGGAGGTGTATCGACGCAACGTTCAGGAATCGAACCGCAAGGCAATGATGGCAGCGAGCCGCCCTCCTGGCGCACCGATTGTGCCAAACAACCCTCCTAGCATGCCTTCCCAAGCTCCAAGCTCAGCACCCCAGGGCCCTTCTTCTCAACTGTCCGGTTCCGTCAGCAACATGATGGGATTACTGAACCAGTCCGTATCAAGCGGACAAAGTACATCAGTCTCGATCACTAGTAGCCCCACTGCCCCCGCATCTCAAACTTTACCGCAGAGCCCCCATCCTCAGCTTGGGGCACCTACCACAGCCCTCTCGGGAACACATGGCTTCCCGGACTCTTTAGCCGGGCACTCATTGGTGCCCCCGCTGAGCAGTACAAACGGACATCTCCCTACCTCTGCAGGCAACGAACAACACGAGCAAGACACTCCAGGAATGAAACGAAGATTCGAGTCTGAGGAGCTCGACGGAAAACGAACGAAGTTAAAGACAGCGACAGGTGAAGTTGATTCATTGACGTTTAGTATACGTAATTGGTGACATCGAGCGGTTGATAATAAGGCGGGACAGAGCTGCCAGAGGTTAGTCTTCTGCTTCCCCCTTTCCTCAACATCTCTAAACGCTTCTACAGTTGCCCCCCATGCCAGCTTCGGTGGACCAGGCCACCCTCCCCCAAAATCTAGCGACCTCGGCACCGCTTTCCACCTCGTCTCATTCACGTTCCCAGTTCGCGCGAGCCAAAATCGAGTACATTCCCTTAGCGCGTGAGATCGACACCTATGGAGGGCGTGAAATTAACATACTGGAAGACGAGCACCTTCGCTCTCAACGTCGTCCTATGCGGGATATCAACGAATGGGGAACCGTAGACGTAGAAGCGCTCACGATGTCCATCCGCTGTCGGCTAACGGTCGAACTTTCATATGCTCTGACCACACTTACCCTTCTTTCCACAATGAAGGGTCCCACCCCCGGTTCAGGCTTTCCCATTGCACAGTGTACAGATCTTTTGGAGGAAGTGTTGGATCTCTTGGAGGATGAAGCATTCGATGGCGTTCCTGATACGCCTCAGTATTGCCCGACGGAGGATACCCGGATACCACGTCATCGTGAATTGGTAGCCGTTGCTCTCGAAACTGAACTGATGCCATTCGCGGGGTTGCAAAACGAGCAGAATTTTGGGAAGACGGAGCGTGGACCTCGTCGTCGGTCAGGTCAGATCATTCTCGCCGTGATGAATATCATTCGGAATTTGTCTGTCATCCCAGACAACATGCAGTTCATGGCCAGGCACGACCGGACTCTGGAGTTGGTCTTGCGTGTTTGCGGAGTTACTTTCCCTCAGGATGGCGGTCCACCGAGATCAACATCAGCCGTTCTCTCTATTCCTGATGTTATCAGTGTCCGCAAGGATGTCCTCAATATTTTGTCCAACCTCTCACTCCTGATCTCTTTCCCGCCATCCACACCGCCTTCGGAGTCTACTACCCGCATTTGCGCCCGGGTATTTCAACTCGTTGCGTCTGTTCTCATCGAGCCCGCAGACGCAATACCTCCGACGCAGATGCTGAAGCTCAGCGGTGTTCCCTTCCACAACTGCAAACCACCATCCCTTTCTGACGTGGCCCTCGATGTGTTCACACACATTGCCCACCCCGATCACAATCGGAAAATATTTTCTACGGTCATACCGCAGCGATGGTTGTGGCGTTTGCTCGAAACTCTTGTCTATCGCCTACCAGTAAGCGATCCTGATTTCGCATTCCTCTCACGAGAATCGTGGCTGTCATACCTTGAGAAAGCGACCATGGCGATTTACGCCATCGCGTTCCTATCACCTCCGGAATTGAAGAAAAAAATCAAGTCGAGTCGCTCGCTCCACTTCTCGCAGATTATGCTTCGCATGGCGCAGAGGTTTGCTGCAACCAATGCAACGCCCGAGGCTCGACAGTGGTTCATGAGCACTGCACGCAGAGCAATCGAAGCGTTGAAGGCTGTCGATGGTGGTGAGGATGCTTTCGACACCTCTCAAGCTACACAACCGATACTCGCATTCGGGATGGGCTTTGGAGAGTCGGGTGAAACAAACGTGGAGAAGGGAATGGGAATGCTGGCTGGTCGTCGGGATGCAGCTTGGGAGCTGCTGATGCTGAGGGATTTGGATCCAACCATGTTCGCCGAGCTGGAGAGTTTGATGAGAGTAGAGTGTTCCGTATGTTAATTATTCAAGTACTTGTGCAACGCAAATTTCCTGTGGCGATCCACATCGCTCTCATGCCCGCCGACTCTGCTCCCCCTCCTCGGTACTCTCAGAGCGATGTCCAGGGTAACTGTCCATCGGGCGTGCTTGGTCTTCAACTCCTCATCGTACCGGCCCTCGACGGCATAAACTTCCAGAAGGGCTATGTTGGTGCCGAAGGGGAACACGCGGCGATGGAGGGGGAGGTGCACCTCAAAGGTGTCCAACCCGGCGTGTGGAAGAAGCTGTTAGTTCACCCAATTCTTCCTTGCTCGTAGCCTGACCCGGACCCCGTAAAAAGGACTGTGTCCTTGCACACGACAGAGTCTGTTCATGGCCACGATATCGAACTCTACGCTTCTGAAGTGGACCTAGCCTCATTCCTACCTGACGCATTCGAAGCTATCCCGACCTCGTTCCCATTCGCCATACCGCTCATGCCGGACGTGCCGCAATGTGTCCACACCCTACACTCATCGGTGAGGCACGTTCTCAATGCGACACTGCACGCAATAGATCCAACGCTCCCCAATATGTCAAGGGA
>JBBPKV010000099.1:13505-31242 GCA_038089455.1 Tylopilus cf. leucomycelinus
GAGAACTGTTAGTACACACGAGGCGCTATACTTCACACACGCATGCCGTTGCCATCTCTCCTGAAAAGCACGTAATGCATCATCCGGTGCGTGTGGAGGCAGAGATTCCAAAATCAACTTTTGTCACAGGGGAACCGATTCCTGTCTACATCACAGTACCGCCTCCACCCCGCCGGCTTGTTCTGGAGGGAGGACTCAGACTCCGGAACGTCAAGGCTGAGCTCCTTCGCGTAATCAAGGTCAAGTGTTTCGAGGATGCGCAGGAGCGCGAGTTGCGAACCCTCCCACGGGGACGCTCAGCAGATGAAATTGGTAATTCTCAGCTCGAAGGCTCTTCGTCTACAGCACTTTCTTCGGTCATGGAGGACCCACGCAATCCCTCACCCTCCATTGCTGCATTTTCAACAATTATGTCCCGTTCTGGGGCATCTTGCAGGTTCCATGTCTCCCATCCAGTTCGCTTGCGTTTTATTCTACATCAAACCTCGCCATCTGCTTCCCCACCTGATCGTCCCCCGTCTCTATCCGACGGCGATTACACCTACGCGGAGAACGACCTGCACTGTGTCTCCATCACGCAAACAACACTCTTGCACAGCGTATCCTTCTTGCTGAATGTCCACACTTCGTTTGTCGACGTCACGAGTAGGACGGAAACGCCGTACACGATCCCTATACCTATCAATATTATCCCACCTCCCGCTCCGCTGCCCGAAGTCGAAGAATGGGTAGATACTGCATATCAAAAGAAGCACGATCGCCCACCACTTAAGACCGTTCGACAAGAAGACACCGAAGTTTCCGCCCCTTTGTATCACGAGGGAGAGGCTGGTCCAAGCTACACACAGCATGGGGCCCCTCCTCCATTCGAAGACAGAGACGTTCCCCCTCCGCCCTTTTTTCCTTCGGAAGCATCCACGTCTACTCTCCCCACGTTCCAGGAGTCGGAGAACGAGATCTATATTCCTACCAACACAGGGGAACAATTCGTGACTCCTGCGGCGGAACCGATTATAGTCGGTGAAGGGGTCGTGTTTGGTTTTTCTTCTTCCCGACAGTTTGACGGCCATACTGACCCGATACATCGGATATCGACCCCACCGCCTTCGGTCGAACAGGCGATTCAGGACCCCGAGCTCACCGAGTTTGTCGATGTTTCTCAACCACGTCGAGTCCTGGGTCTGATTGTAGAAGAGCAACCCCCGCCCCCACCTCCGCCTCTAGACGATCCATCGGACCCACCCCCTTCGATAGATTCCGTGTTCAGGTCTCCAACATCGTCTGGCCCTGCGCAGGCCCATCCTTCCACCAGTATACCTCGCCATTCGTTCACTCGTGACCACCATTCGTTATCGGAGGCTGGTGAAGTCATGGGTCAAGGATCATCACACACACCTGCGCCGCCACCCTACCTGACGCCTCATGAGCAAGAACAGATTGCGCGGCCGCCACCGTATGTAGACCTTATTCCACCACACGGTAGTGACCATCGGTGAGACGTGTGCACGCGTGTGTCCGTTTGTCCTTGCGAGTCTGTTGGAGATGGGCAGGAACCTCAGCCGGTCCCAGATCTAGTGTCCGTATTGGGTTGAGATTAAGGAAGCAATTACAAGGAAAAAGGATGGAAGGTGTAGTCAAAGGTTCATGTAATGAATCATGGGATAAATGACAAGGGTAGTTCTCCGGAATAACAACGGACAAATAGCTCAACAATTGCAAGCATCCTTGGCTTTCGCTGCGTTTTCCTCCAAGTTGACAGCACCTTCTTGCCGAGAAGCACCTGCCCGATTGCCTGCAACGCCGTTTCTGCCAACACCGCGATTAGAGGCCAATATGTGCTCGATTGGTATTTTCTTTGCTGTACACGATTTATTCAGTCAGGGAGCAGCAGGAAGACAGTGGAAGCGAGCAGACCAATTTCGGTGAAAATTTCGACGATGCCCTCTCCGGTCTTGGCGCTGGTCTCGAAGAACAGCAGGCCAGCCTCTGCAGCATAGGCTTGGGCTTCCTCGCGGGGAACTTCTCGCAGTGATTCCTCTCCACCAGCGCCGCTGGGAGCCTCTCCTGGGGTCGCGGTTGCATCATCGGCCTCGTCTTCAGACTCGGATGCAAGGTATGGACCTTGGGGGGAAGTGGATGATTGGACCAAGTCGACTTTGTTGCCAGCGAGTGCAATCACGATGTTGGGGTTCGCCTGTCTTTGCAACTCCTTGACCCACGACTTTGCTTTCTCGAGACTAGAAGCTTTCGTGACGTCATAGACGACGACGGCAGCCTGAGCGTTGCGGTAGTACATGGGCTGTGAAGTGGAAATGTGGTGAAGCTGGATAGAGTGGGAGGGGATGAACTGACGGCGAGGGAATGGAAGCGCTCCTGGCCAGCAGTGTCCCAAATTTCGTAGCGGAGCACACGGTCCTCTAGACGGCATTTCTGGGTCAGGAATGCAGCGCCGATGGTGGGTTCCTTGTTGGGTTGGAATTCGTTCGATACCTGGTCGACGGGGTGTCGGGCGAGGGAGTGGGACGATGGGGGAAGGGACTCACGAATCGAAGGACTACGGAGGATTTTCCAACGGCGGCCTCGCCTGGAGGGGGACAGGATGAGAGATAGACAAGTTAAGGGAGAGATACGAACCGAGGAGAACGAGCTTGACCTGGACGGACTTGTCCATGGGACCTGCTGCGGGGTCGGCCATGATATGGGTAAGTGGACGACAAGATTGTTTACGCTTGTGTATTGTATCCCCTCCTATGCACCCAACCAGCGTCCCTCCCCGCTCCGTCTCCTTCCTCCAACACCACACCCATCCCCCGCACCATCACCCCCTCGTGCGTCGTGCGTCCCTTCCTCCGTCTCCCGCTGACACTCCCCGCAGAACCCCCTCAGCTTCCTCTTCCATGCAGCCAGCGTATACCCGGACAAGCTCGCCCTTGCCCACCCAGGCGCAACCGAGCCCGCATTCTACTCTTACAGTGTCTGGTAATCCACCCTCCTCCCGGCCCCTTCGTCTCTCACTAGTCTAGGGCCCAACGCATCCAGAACCTCGCGTATGGCCTCATACACGTTGGCGTTCGCCCAGGCGATCGTGTAGCAGTCCTGGCCCCAAATTCGTGAGCACATTGCTCTGTTTCTTCGAAATTCGTAGCTAACACGTCGTTCTTGCAAGCCCCATGGTCGCAGGTGATTGGCTCCCCCAGTCCACTCTCATCGACTTACGCTTGCAGATGCACACTTTGGTGTCCTTGCCGCTCGCGCGATTCTTACCCCGATCAACACACGCTTAACTCCTCCGGAAATTGCTTACATTCTCGAACACAGCGAATCAAAACTCATTCTCGTTGACCACGAATACTTGCATCTCTTACCCAATACCAGCGTCACTACCGTCATCTGCCACGATACTGGCAGACACGGAGATCCGTACGAAGACTTTTTGAGCGCCGGCCGAAAATTCAGTTTGGAGAGAGGCTGGGCTGGTCTCGATGCAGAACCAAACGAAGACGCTCGCGCGGTTCTGTGCTATACGTATGATCGCATCCTTTCGATTTCCTTCACGCCAACTCAAACCCAATTCCAGCTCGGGTACAACTGGTAGAGTGCGCTCCGACATTCAACCCCTCAGACGGTCCTCTGATGTTGCTTTAGCCCAAAGGGGTCGTCACTACCCTGCGAGGTCTATATTCGTGCCTTTCAACCATTCGTTTGGCTGCTGAATGCGTGTTCCAGGGTCCTACCTTGCAGCAATAGCGAACGCTTTCGAGGCAAGGTAGGTATTCACTCCGATAGTCAGACAAATGTCGAGCTTTGCCTTAAGAATCAACCGCGAGTCCCGCTACCTATGGTACTACTCCTCGTTATCCCTCTAAATTACGTTAAAGTTGCCTATCCAATACAGGGTCCTTCCAATGTTCCATGCCGCGGGATGGACGTTCCCTTGGGCCAATGTTTTTGCGTGTGCCACCCAGGTATACCTTTATCGTACGAGTTTCGTCCGTTGTTGATACCCCAAAGTAGATCACCATCCGACAGGTCAACTATCCCCAGATCTGGAATTATTTACTTAACTCTGGCGTCACGCATTACTGTGGTGCACCGACGGTCCAGGTATGCCCTTTCCCACACGCCAACTCCGTATCACAACAGATTTCAACTAGATCGGAATTGTCAATGATATCGCCAAGCAACATCTACCACATCCTGTCACTGCCATCATAGCTGGGTCTGCTCCCACTGCTCAGTTGATCGGTCAGCTCGAACAGATTGGGATCAAGCCTGTTCATGTATATGGCCTCACGTGAGTCCTCTCTTCCAGTGTCCGTCTTGCTGCTTGACCAGGGATGCTGTACTCAAGTGAGGTGCGCTAGTCGATCACTTTCCGGCGATCATACTTGAACCTCGATCCTAGACTTATGGGCCGTTCACACGGTGCTACGATCAGCCCACCTGGACATCGTTATCTCTAGAAGATCGTGCAAAGCTGATGGCACGCCAGGGGCATAGTTTTGCCACCGCTCAGAACGTCCGAGTCGTGTATCCTCCAAGGCATGAGGACGATCAGGAACTCGTTGACGTCCTCAAAGATGGAAGTACGGTGGGTGAAATCGTGACGCGAGGCAACATTGTCATGAAAGAGGTAAGTGATAAGCAACGTTTGTCAAATGTTGAAACCGCGAATGTCGCACCGTTCGACAGTATTTCAAAGATCCTGATGCTACCCGCAAGGCGTTCAGAGGAGGATACTTTAATTCCGGTGACCTTGCGGTGATGCATCCCGATGGTGTTGTACAAGTTATGGATAGAAAGAAGGACATCATCATCTCTGGCGGAGAGGTGAGCACGGTTGCATGGACTTCATGACGATGATGTTGATTCTGCGATAGAATGCATCTAGCCTTGCGATAGAACTAGGTAAGGCGCCCACTGTCCACTGTCTCGCTATTCTGACTCAAAGTGTCTAGAACTTGCCAGCCACCCGCACGTCCTCGAGGTGTCGGCTGTTGCCCGGGCTCATCCCAGATGGGGAGAGCGTCCAATGGCTTTCGTTATTCTCCGACCCCAGTATGTTGAGACGTGGGCTGGGGATCTGGCGGGATTTGAGTTGGAGTTGAAGCGGCACGCGCGCAAGCGCTTACCAGGATTCGCCTGCCCGGAGTGGGTTCAAGTCGTTGATAAGCTCCCGGTAAACGTACCTGAGATGACCCTCCTTGGCATGTGCTTACATGTCCATCAATTATAGAAAACATCCACTGGCAAGATCCTGAAGACTGATCTGCGGAAGATGGCTGCAAAACTATGAAATGACTGATTGTGAGTGAGAGACAGGTATCATAGGTATCTACGTGTGCGCGGTATGCGGATGACTATGCAAAGAAAGTGTCAGACATGTTATCTAGGAAAAGGGTGGGCATAAACATGCGCCTATACGTCAGGACACAGCCTCAGTATCCTAAACGCGCTATTATTGCGCTCGCATAAGTAAAGGTCGTCCGCAGTGCGTCCAAGAAAGATAATTTCATCAGTGAAGTCTGGGTCGCCGTCGCTAACAGCTACGAAGTCGCCTTTGGACTGAGGTTTTCCTGGAGGGTAGCTTGCCTTCCTTCCCAAATAACTCGTCTTTGCCCTCGAGAACAAGGCAGTGTCGCTGGCAGAAGAATTGAGAGGAGTTCCCATCTTCCAAACAAAAGGTTCTCGTCTGTTGATGTTCGAAGGTGGAGGAAGAAAATATGGTAGGACACCTCGCGACTCGTCTGCTGGTTTGAGCAACGCATCGCCGAGGTCCATTGCCTCCAATCCTCCTTGCCGCATAGCAACGAGCACAGAACGGTCCTTTACATCAAAAGCTTCTAGCCTCTTGACGTCACCCATTCGCGGAGCATTCGGTTTTGAACTGGTTTCATCGTCCGCGCTCCATAAGAATCTTCCTTTCAGGATGGAACGTCCACGAGCATCAACAATGGACGTGCTGTGGCCGCCTCGGGAAGAAAAAAATAACGCTGGTGGGCCAAAATGCCGAGGCTGAACAAGAAGAGAGATAGGTGAAAGCAGCGGTTTGGACGCATCGGATGACGGTGGGAAAGGTTGTATAGCTGGGAGTGGTGGGGCTGATCGGAACGGGTAAACTGGGTCGAGGCATTGCTGTCTGAGATCTCTGAGTAATATGTACTCATCGTCTTCCTCTTTGCGGACAGGGAGGTCGGGCGGAAGCAACCCGTCCTTGTACCAAGCTTGCATCAAACTCGCCTTCCAAGGGCCTGAGTCGTTGTTAACAGACTTTTAAGGCATCACAGGGCAAGTCATACCATGAACAACACCTTTGGGATCGCGATAGAACCATCTCGACGGAGGTGCTGGTGCTGGCATCGGTAAACCTGGCGGACTGAACTGAGTAGATGCAAGGTTTCTACCATCACCGTATGTGTCTGGTTCATATTCTGCGCGATAATCAAGAAAATCAGGATATGTTGGAGGTATAATATAGTCATCAGCGATAGTAGCAAGAGGAATCTTTGGCGCGAATGACAGCTGCTGAAATGTCGTGTAGGGCCCGACTTGGACGGAAGCGAGGGCGACAAGTTCTTCGGCATGCGCCAGAGCGGATTCGTGTGCACCACTGCTTCCCGTTGGCGTGTTGATAGCCTCCGGGAGGTGCGGGACAGAGTTGGTGCGCGGAAGTGGATCCGGACCAGAGGACACGGTAACACCAACGCTGAGGCCAATCTGATTGTCTTCATCCTCGGGAACTTGTGGATCGGTGTCGAAAATGTCGGTCTGTCCGTTTCGAATTTCCCTCACTCTCCGCCGGGCAGCTCTTCGTTCAGCGCGACCAATACGGACTTCCCGTACCCTCACAGTTGCAGGTTCCAACCCGAAGACGTTCTGTGAAAATACTAGAAAGACCTCCACAAGATCATCGCCTTGCAGTTGCAGTTCCAGAGACTTTGGAGAATCCGGAAGAATAAAGGTACGGGAGAGGCCAAGAGCCGTTCTATATGTTCCAGCAAACAATTCCACCTTCTCACCATTTTCCCCGCAAAGAATGGCCAAGAAACTAAAGCAAGGTCAGAAGGGAAGGACTTACGATGCGTTCACTATACCTCTTTTTCTGAGTCTCGACTGCTTTAATCAAAAGAGACCCCTTGGTTCCGGGGAGCTTGACGTATTCTAGTTTTGGGGGTGGTGCCTGCGGGATGGGTGGGGATTGGGCGTTCTTTCTTGAATCCGCGTTTGTGTCCCTGTGCACAAGCGTCTGCGGTCGATCATTCGACCTGCGGGGCCCAAATGCCGTACTGAAAAACCGCGGAAGAAGGCGGTGTTGTAGTGGTGACACCAGAGTGGAAGGAACATTGGGAACAGGTGGAACCAGGCCAGCAAGTGGTGGGTGCGAACTTCCAGAAGTGGACGGCCTAGGAGCAAGACCAGCGGAAGTGGCTGACGGACGTGTGCAGGTTGAAAGTGAACGTGTGAGAGGTCTCCCTTCATTTTCAGGTATCGTCGGGAAAGCCCGAGACACGGGGGAGCCTAGAGGTGTATCAACAAGGGAAGATGCCCTCATATCTTGGGAACCGGTAGGATTAAAAATACTTCCGAGAACGGACCAACGTCGTCGTCGTCTTCCTAGTCGGCTAGAAAGGCTATGGCTGTGAGAAGAGGGGGCATCTGGTAAGGAAGATGGGGTAGGGAAACCATTTTCGCCTGGTGAAGGATGGATCAAGATAGGTTCCTGTGGTCTAGTGGTGCCTGCTGGAGGTAACCCAGGGAGCCTACTTTCCAGCAGAGCTTGTGCAAGCGTAATCCGTTCACCGGGAACAGTAGCAGTGTCGTCGTCATCCTCATCGGCATCCACATCAGCAGACAACCGTTGTGGTGGAGTTTCGTAGGAAGTATAAATAGCATTATTCCGGTTAATTCCGGAGGATTGTAAAGCCTTGAAAAATGGTAAGAGGCCAGCGACGGAGAAAGATCGACTAGACATACAGGGCCTGCGTTCGTGCGGGAAATATTTAAATCGAGGTTTGGTGGACGATTCCTCCGGTGAGACTGCACCGCGTGGCTGCGAACCGGAAGTGCGGCGGTTGTGCCACTCACGTCACGATGATGGTCATCGTCCCTCGGAGGTGGGATAGAACTTGTCCTCTCATCCAATGCTTGGCTTCCACTCGCGCCTGCTGTCAACATGTCAATAGCCTCGTCGTCACTGGCTTCAAGCCAATCGAAGTTTTTTGATATGTCTGGTGCATTTGGAGCAGTAATAGTGGCCGCGTTTGATATTGAAGGGGTAAGCGGTGGAACAGGAGGGACAACGACCAAGGACAGTGACGACCGCCTAGAGCGGGCTACGTTCACTGAAACTGAAGATCGCTGGTTCCGTAAGGGCTGGCGATTATCCAGCGCGCTAGTGTAAGGAGGGGGCTGACCCGCAGGTGGAAGCGAAGAGAGTGGTTGAATCGTCGGCGGCCTCGGCCTCTTTGGTGTGGCAGAACTAGAGACTGATGGTGATCTCAAAGTAAACTTACCGTTCTGTTGCATGTCAGCGATCGATGGAGTCGATAACGATAATTTGCCCCGTTTTTCTGGAGAATCTCGCTGCTCGATGCCCGAGTTTCCAAGACCTGCCTTCTTGGAGTCTTCTCTGCGTGACCGCTCCCGCTCCCTACGAACCTCGACATCTATGCGCCACTCCACGGCTCTCTTAACTTCCTCTAAAGCGTACACACGAACACCATCCCTGCGGCCGGCTATGGCCACTAACACCCCACGATGCTCCATTACGACGACGCTTTTGAATGCAACCCTACGCACTAGAGCATATGGCTGAGGAGCCGGGGGCGAGACCAGAGGAAGCACGTCCAGGCCCTGTGCGTGACAGAGGAGGAGATAGTGAGGTGTCAAAAAGGTGCCGCTTGCAGGAGGGGAACTGAAGTGGGAAGGAGAAAGGTCTGGGGTGATTGCGGATAACGAGAGTCCCAGTTCATGAAGAGTAGGAGGAGGTAGGGGTGGGGGAGGCGTCAGTGAGCGTACAGGAACAGGGGAGGCCATCCTTGAGCCCGTTCCGGGTTGCACGGTGACGGGAGTCGTTGGTTGCTCCTCATGAGTCGGGGGAGGGACTGGCGAAGTGATCACGTCACGACGATGAATGAGATTTGAGAAAAAGCCGGAGAGACGATTATTGAAGCGCAGTGGCTAGATCAAAGTTGAACGTTTTGAACGCAGAAGACTATGGAAATTTACCTCCATCGTTGAAGGGCGCCTGGTGAGGCGATCTCTCGGCGCGTCGACTGACACGGTAGATGACTGGGTATGCAGTTGGGAGGGGCGGGTTACATGGGTGTCAGAGGCGGGGGGAGATCGAGCAGATAACTGCTGTTGAGAGGGAGAATGGAAGGAAGTAACATGGCCCACAGGCAGGCTGTGGATGCTGGCTGCTTCGACATTCTCCTGGGTGGACTGGGGGATGGGGGTGGAGGAGTGGGACGCATCCACGGCGTCTCTGGCGGTGTCGTTTGAAGGGCCAGGATTCTCGTCGACGTGGCTGTCAACGTCGAGCATGACGACGGGGACGAGCGCGCAGCTCAGTCGGTGGGAGACGTCGACGAAGACCCGACTCCTCCCTGGGCCTAAATTTCCCACGACATTGGTCACATGACAATACTTGTCACGGCGTGACACCTTACCTCGATACGTTCATGTTCTCCGTTCGACGCGTTCATGCTCACTTTCTTCGCAGATGTGCTCACACCGGCGCCGCCTCTTTCACCCATCTCAATGCCGTGGCACAGGACGACCTCGCCCAGTTTGTGGACATGCTCCCGCCGAATGCGATCCTCTCCACCCTTCACCCGATATCGAACTCACCTGATGACCTCGCTCCGTACAACGTGGACTGGATGGGAAAATACCATGGACAAGCGACTACTGTCTTGCGTCCCCGCACAACACAGCAAGTCAGTGACATCGTCAAGTTTTGTGCCAGTCGTCGCATCGGTATAGTTCCCCAAGGCGGGAACACCGGCCTCGTCGGGGGCAGTATCTCGCTACAAAAAGAAATCGTTCTTAGCTTGGGGGCCATGAACAGTGTCCGTTCTTTTGACCCTGTCTCTGGTAGCTACCCAGATCCTTCTTCAAATCCTACGCCAAATTCACCCCTGCTGCAGGCATCCTGGTTGCAGACGCGGGGTGCATCCTGGAATCTCTCAGCGACCATATCGCACCTTACAACCACATCATGCCCCTTGACCTTGGCGCTAAGGGAACGTCCGTACACCCCCACTTGCCTTTTCCCAAACTGACTGTCCTCGAGTTGTCAGATAGGTGGAAACATCTCCACGAATGCAGGAGGTCTCCGGCTCTTGCGGTATGGTTCCCTCCGTGGTACCGTACTCGGTCTCGAAGTTGTCCTCCCGGACGGTACTATCCTCGACCAGTTGTCCACTTTACGCAAAGACAATACCGGTGTGTCCTCTCTCGCATGCGACATAAACCGTGCTCCTCACTCCCTACTGCAGGCTACGACCTCAAGCAACTGTTCATTGGTGCGGAAGGAACCCTTGGTGTAATCACGGGTGTATCAATTCTCACCCCACCGGCACCCCACGCATCTAACAATATCTTCTTGGCTCTGCCGCACTTTAAGAATGTCCCTCCACTTTTTCAGACCGTGAAGCGGCAATTGGGCGAAATACTGTCTGCTTTCGAATACATTGACCGCACCGCCTATGATTTGAGCGTTGAGCACGGTCCGGGATTCATCCTGAATCCAGACGAAGTCGGTGATGCACAGTGTTTTGTCCTTATCGAGACGAGTGGAGGGAATCAGGGACATGATTTGGAGGTAACTTTATCCAATCATTGTCAGGCGGCCGCCAACTGAATTCGAGGGATATGGCTAACAACAGAAACTGAACAACTTACTAGAAAGTCTGTTGTCAGCCGATGAGCCTCTCATTTATACCGGAACTCTCTCACAGTCACCGGGTCAATTTTCCTCGCTTTGGGCGCTGCGGGAAGGTATACCGGAGTACGTGCGGAAGGAAGGAAAGCCGTACAAATACGACGTCTCTGTTTCCCTCGCAGATTTCCAAAACGTGGTGGATGCTGTCCGTGATCATCTGACCTCCAAGGGACTTTATGGCGATCATGCCGTCTCGAAAGTGATTGGATTCGGACACGTTGGTGATGGTGAGCGTTCGTGCAAAGATGTTTGGATGTGTCTCAGCCACCCTCTTTTCAGGGAATCTTCACTTGAATGTCATCGCCAAGCACGGTTACCGTCCTGAGCTGGAGGCAGCTCTTGAGCCATTCATCTATGAGGTCGTTGGTGCGTCCTCGCTTTGTCCTTGAGAGTGACGGCGGTGGCTGACTACGTAATGTGTCACAGCTTCGCACAAAGGTTCCGTATCTGCAGAGCATGGCATTGGGTCCATGAAGACGAGCGCGCTTCGATACTCGAAGAATGATGTGAGCATAGAGTGGATGAGGAAAATCAAGCAGGTCTTTGATCCGCTGAACATTATGAACCCTGGCAAGGTGTTGCCATCGGCGTGAGGCACTCCGATCTATGTCTGTGTCTTGTATATCATTGGTCCATCGTGTTGAATCCAAGTTGGCAGTGTCATGCGAGTGTATGTGACGTCATCGATGAGCGCATACAACCAGCGTTGCGATTCAGACGAGCATCGGTGACGTAGCCCTAGAAAACATATAAAAGGCCAATAGTGCCCAACGTCGTCCTCAGCACTCTCTTGACCACATTCTCATACATCGTCTTGAACATGGCAAATCTCGGAAACGTAAGTTCAGGTTCTAAGCAAATCGAACATCGTCCACTGACATGTTACACCCAGGTCGCTGGAGGCCACAGTACGCCCCAACCCCACGCCCTCGACCGGACAGCAGCTGATAGATACTTGTAGAGGCTACGTTGGCAAACCCCAATGTCTCTGAGGAGGCCAAGCAGAACTCGAAACAGGTACTCGAGGAAATGGAAGATCGCGGCGAACTACCCGAGCAGCAGCATTGCGGCGCGGAAGGAAAGAATGTTGGTAATGTCATTGGCGGGCACAAGGTTTGTGCACCCAGCGAAGGACTCTGAAAACTTCTCTGACACGCATACAGGCCACGTTGAAGAACCCCAACGTCTCGGAGGAAGCCAAGGACCACTCGAGACAGGTCTTGGACGAAATGAGCGTGTGAGCGAGTCGAATGTATACGACTGAGGTAGTGTAAGATTGTGTCAGGGTACAAGCGTATCGTCGTTTATTCTCGAGGTTTTATTTTCTGATCAGGATGAAGACGGGGTCACCGAGAACGATCCCAGCCATGTGTCGAAAAGACCCTGTTAACGACAGCAGCAGACCTCCAAAGGATGCGTAGACAGTCCTGTGCAAGGTCTGAGTGCACGGATTAACACATGCTGAAGCTCACCGTACACTATTTCTCCTCCCCCGTCGAACTTGTACACCTACCGTAGCTCGTTAACTCAGGCCTGTACCCGCCATCGTTCACTCACCTTGCCATACATCACATAGTCGTACTCTTCCTCTAGTCCTTTCACGCCCTTCCCATCGGGCCTCCAGATGTTTCTGTCCTTGTCCTCTCCTTCTGCACCATCACCCCCTCCAGGCGGGATTAAGGATGATGCAAGTGCCATAGCAAAACTTTGTCCCTCGGCAAGGGAAAACAACTCGACGTTGTAATCCAGTGTCATGTCCATGTCGTGATTTTTTGAGCGAGCATATAGCCGGGACACTGGCAGTCGAATCAATACGCTGTCAGCCATTGCACGAATTCCAGTACCTCTGTCGAATTTCTTTCCCTCCTTGTCAATCGCATTGATAGTGAAGATGTCGTCAAAGACGATGTTCGACGAGGCCGACGACATGAGTGACCGAATCAACAAATCAATTACGTAAAGTCGTCATATCATCTTCCAGGGAGTCTCGTTGCCATGATCGCCACTCCAGACTGCGTATCCACAATTAAAGCTTAAACTCGGGACACTTGGGTAGATTTGTTTGAAGTCAAAAGCTTGAAGAGGATCAGGCCATCAAGGAAGTAGGACGACGGGTAGATGAACTTGGTATCTGCCTCTCACCACATCATCGCTGCACTCAACTGTTCCGGGTGATCACCAGTACCTTCGACGTGTTCAGAGCCCACATGACAGCTAGATCAGGGTAAAAACTTCGGAGACCCATCTACCCCCGTAATTGCGCAGCGAATCGCACAGAACCAGGGTGCATAGGAAGACGTGGTTGAATAATAATACTAGTACGAGCATGGCGTACAACTGAATCTAGAAAGCAGGTAACGGACGACGAGTCACGTGTCAGCCATCGACGATTTGAATGGGAAAGTCGCAATCACTATGATGACTCGGCACTCCTACATTGCTCTCCCTCTTTCATGGCCCCCGCCACATTCCCGAGGCCAGGCAGGACTACTTTCCAAGTACCTCTCGAAGTGAGTACTCTACGAACTTGATGCTCGATCAATTCGTGCAACTTCGGGACATCCTTCAGCATGGCTCGGCTACCCATAAGAGACGTGGTCTTCAAACTGAGAACGAAGTCCGAAGGAAGGGAGATCGTCAAAATAGGCTCAGATGTGCTGGGAGACGGGGGGGTAACAGTAACCTAAGAATGCCATGAAGTGGATAAATTCGGGCAGACGAATGCGGACTCGCCGATGACTCGAATAAATCGAGGGATATTGTGAGCGAGACGGGGAGCCGTGCAAAAGACGACATCGGATAGTTGAGCAAGTAGGCGGTGGAAAGCGATACTGAGACGGTGTCGGCGTAGTGCATATGAAACTTGACAGACTGCGACGCGTCAGTGCCCGAAGGGGAAGAGGGGCACGATACTGACGGTCAACGGGCTCGTTTTCCCCGTACTGTTCACAATGCGTGCATTGGACAGGTGTGGGGCTGAGTTTCCGAGATCTACTGCATGAATAGTGATGTGATCCTGTTACAAAAATGCAGCTGTTCGGAAGAAAAGTCAGGAGACCAGAGAGTAATACGAACAATGAAACTACGGGGGCGAATCCTGTTGGCGTATGCTTCTATTCGAGCCCGGGCCAGTTCGTTTCCTTCGTTTCCTTCCAACTCGCTTTGTAGTTTAGCGCGGTAGACATCAGCTACCTGCTCGAAGCTGATTAGTCTACACCGTCACGGCGAGCGAATTGACGAACCTGCCGAGCAAGGGTGTTGAACCAATTAGCTGACTCTGCATCGTCTGGAGGTGTGTCGGCCTCAGACGGTGGCGGACGTGCTCGTGATGAAGTGTCCGGCTTGGGGAACGGATGGAAGATCTGAGTTTCTGGTTGGTCTGTCTGTGGAAGGAGGAAAAGGTACTTGAGGACAAGGACGAGAATGACGAGGATGGACAACTGCCCGAGGAGGAGGCCCTGAGTAAAGGTTGGAGTCAAGGAAAAGACGTAGTTATCACCCATGAGCGCAGGGTCGGACTCCGAGTTGGACTCGGATGTCGCCTCCCTCAGTCCCATATGGATCCTAGAGTATTCATTGCCTGGCCCAGTGCTCCCCTCAGCAGCTCCCTCGTCCACACTTCCGTTGCTGCCCTCGGCCTAGAGGTCTCTATCCACCCTTCACCACCACCACCGAGACTCATCCAATGGGCAAGCTACGATTGTATCGATCATGCCCTCACAGCCTCACAGCCGAACCACGTCCTTTCATCGTCCTACACGATAAGAAAGGCGCTCATACGAAAGCACTTCCTGGCCCGCTGCATCCAGTCTTATCTCGCCAAACGCCCCTGGTCATTCCTCGCCAAAGCCGTACCCCGCACGTGGGACATCGACATAGCCCACGCAGACGAGCTTGATGAAATGTGGACCGATGAGCTATGGGATCTCGGCAATGCCCTCGATGCCAACAACGGCGACACCAAGCATTGGTTCATCCTCAAACCAGGCATGGCCGACGGAGGGATAGGAATCAAGCTTTTCGACAGTAAAGATGCCCTACACAGTATATTTCAAGAGTTCGACCGTGACCCCGACGACAACGACGCAGATGAATCGACCACGTCTGTCATGACTTCCCAACTCCGGCACTTTGTTCTTCAGGTTAGGAATGTCGAAATAGCAGTATGGTTTCAAACTGAGCGTACATCCAGGAGTATATTTCTGCTCCTTTGCTTGTCGATCCAAACGAGGTCCCGCTGTCGATGCCCGCTCACCCTCTTCGCGATGTACTGGGCCACAAAGTCCTCTCCTTTTTCTTTATGCTTTCCCAACCCAATTGAGACTCTGACAGTTTCATTTGCGAACGTACGTTGTTGCTTCCGGAGCCCTCTCGGTGTTCATGTATGAACACATACTTGCGCTGTTTTCCGCTGAACCCTACTACGCACCCACGTGTTCTGACCTTGAACCGTCTGTTTCACTCGTTCCCCACTTAACCAACACCTCCTTACAAACCCATTGTGGGGAAAGGAATGTGCGTCTCTTGGGAGAGTTGGTCGGGTGTCGTATATTGTCTGGTGGCGAGGAAACGAAAAACAGAAATGTGTTAGACACCGTGGACATTGCTGCGATCAAACAGCAGATAGCTGATGCCCTCTCAGAAACATTCCGGGCCGCACTTGACCAACCGATACACTTCCAGGCATGATAGTCCACTTCTTCTGGTCTTCTGGTCCTCTTACTTTCGTCTACAGCCGCTGCCAAACGCCTTTGAGCTTTATGGCGCTGACTTTCTGGTCTCTCATGAACATCGCGGTTTCCAGGTTAAGTTATTAGAAATTAACTCCGAACCCGCGATCGAACTCACAGGGCCACGATTAACTTGGATCCTGGAGCACCTATTCAAAGCTATCGGATTTGTTTGCGTGCAGCCTTTTGTACAGCGAAGTAGTCACGAAAGCAATGGTGCCTCGCTGAAAGTTGGAGAAACTCTCCATGACTTGCGCAAATGTCTTGATATCCAAGTCCATCCCTCCATAGCATCCTGATTGGCAACAGAGTTTACAGCAAAGGGATCATGGGATTTTTTAAATATTTGGGAGATAGAAATAGGTCAATGTTTCCTGGAGATTTAATCACGCTCACAAAGGATATGTTAAAGCGTAACAAATTATGCCTCGTTTTGTGTCTGGTCGAATAAACCGTCGATTTCGAGTCTTGTTTCTGCTTCTGAGTGTTCTTGCCAGTAACGGCTGATGTAGGAATGGTGATGTTATCGGGCGGGTTCGGTTATATCGAAAGAGTACATACTTTATGCCTCGAAACTTTTTGAGAAATGCGACCTATCGAATGACAGGACACTGAAGCTTGTGGTTTAATGGCCCTTTGTTCGTACACATTTTTTTAATCAACTGTGTCTGGGAAGGAGGCACCAACTCAGGGAAGAAAACCGCGCGTTTCAAAGCGAACTTATCACAGTTTCTGCAGATATCTTACTGCCTGGGGAGTCCTATTCGAATGCGCGACATCTCGTGATCCAGAAAGTTTCCGCTGTGATCACCACAAGCCTTGGTCTGTCACCCATTCATATTCTGCTTGATTTGCCTGATAAATGGCATAAATCCATCATAATAGTTGCCAACATTAAAACGATCTCCGAATTTGGTCCGTGAGCACTGTGGATTTTGGGATTGTGTCGGAACGGCTTAATAGCAAGATTCAAAGCGATCCCGGATGGGGAGTTATTGGGGACCGTACTACCTCCTTGCAGTTGGTGAAATGAAATCCTTTGCTGACAAGATGCTGGGATGAACAACGCGTAACAAACTCATCCGCAACATCTTGTTATTCAAAGCGATGAGTATTATTGATCGACCCGATATCGCGCTCCTATACCTAATGAAACACAGTGTGGACCATGTATGGTTGAATCAAAGGCAACTTTAGCTGACCTTCTGCAGGCTCAACTGCTTTCATTGATTGGCGTAATGGTGTTAGATAGTTATTTGTGATGGCGGTCGGACAGAGTCACTATTTGCTGTTAGATGTAAGGGGCCATGTAAGCCCTTATGGCGGTAAACCCACACATCTATTTATTCTCTGCGCTTCGAAGAAGTTCCTGACCCGCATGCTTTTTTTCCTGTCACGCTTATTTTGTGTCCGACTGACTAGTAATAGGGAGTAGCACAGGCTGAGCTCACTCTGTCATGTACCCCCTGGATGACGGCGATGACATGACACGACCGTTGTGCTGCTGCTGTCCTGCTCGCTCGCACACGGTGACGCAGACGATCAACTCACGTCACACCCTCCCCCGCTTGCTCGCGCGCCCACCCACCCCACTTGCCAGCGTGCGACTACCTCGGCCACCCACACACCCTGCTCGTTTGGCAGCTAAGGATTATCACGGGTGAACCTACGGGTGTCCCTACCCGTACCCTTGTGTGTGTTAACAAGCGAGTCTGGCGCGGTAATGCATCGGCCTGCTACTATAGGCTGGTGATCTGGACTCGCCATCGCCTTCTGTCGCTCTCGCATGTCCTATCCAGCATACTGTTGTCATTGGCCGTCCTCTCTGCCTTGCTCACGCCGCCTCCATCTCGCTTGCATTACCCCTAATTCGCTCCCACCACCCTCAGCTCGCTCACACCCCACAAAAAAGACAAGACAAAAAAGCTAGGCACTCCATTCAGCCTGTTTGTGTTCATGCACCTGCCTAGCCCGCTCACTCACTTGCCCGTTCACCACACCCGGCCTGTTCCATGCACCTACCCACCCGTTCTCGCACTCGTCCACTTGTTTACGCGCA
>JBBPKV010000100.1:3521-17138 GCA_038089455.1 Tylopilus cf. leucomycelinus
GGCTCCTTTATAGCAGATCTAGTACGCATGGATATCGTGGGACGAGGTATAACTTAATGCGAGATAGTTGACCAGGAAGTCATCAATCCACATGTGAGCGTGTCGGTATGGAGGACCGCTCCACACCCACCTTCTTGCGTTGAGACAAGGTCCCTAGTATGTCCGCGCTGTTCCTCCGACTCGCAGACTCTATGCGTGCGAGTTCCTGCTCCCACGCTTGTACGTCTACGAGGTTTACTCTCTCGAATAGAAGACTCTCATGCGAGGGTTCTTGTGGACTTTCGGCGGTCGAATGCCCACGAGAAAAGCTCAATCCTAGACGTGGTGGCTCGGCCGATCTTTGGCGGAAGAAACCACGAGAGCCCGGAGAGGACTTCGAAGAATGCGTAGAATGGGCAGTTTCTGGTCGGGGAGGGACTGCGAGGCGGTTGGTTTGGCTTTGAAAGTTCTCGTACGTTCGTCTGTCAAGCCTGCTAGGTCGGTCTCGAGGTCCTGCAGAAGTATGTGGCCGCCTGTAAAACCTGGGCATACCGTTGTTTCCTCCGGGGTAGGGTAATGAGGCAGTCGAAATCTTGTGACTGTGTGCAGGAGGAAAAGGCGGGTTCGTGGAAGAAGATGCAGTACTTGGCTCATCTGAAACAACAGGCTGACGAGGACTGCGAGGGGGCGACGGGAGTTGTTCTGTGTTACGTTCGCGCTTGAAATGCCGAGGAGACTTGGACTTGGAGCGTCCCGAGGTTGTGCTCACCCAGTTACTGTACCGGGACAATGCAAGCTGCCTTTGAAGGTCATTTGTGGATACTACAATGAGCTCCTTGTCATCGAGTTCTACCGTTTCCGCGGAACTTGCCGGGGAGGAGACGATCAACTACGGATGGTTTAGTAAGAGTGCCAATGGAAAGGACGATGGGCTTGACCTTGACACGAAGAAAGAACTTGATACTCGCCAGGCCAGTTTGCACAGTCTCCCCAACTGCCCATCGACTGTTGGACTTTGTATCTGGCCACGAAAACGTGAGTTTATGCCGCCACATCCCGGAAGAATCTTTGGAGAAGCGGCCGGCCGATTCAGCATGTGCAAAGATGTGAATGGTTCCACGACCGGCGGAGGGGAACGGCATGGGCTCGTCGGCGCCGTTCTCGTGATGGTGCAGCAGCGGTCGTGATGAATCGCCAGAGTATACAGAAGACGAAGAAGTAGGATGGAGCAAGTCTTGTGATGAGGAGTAGTTACTCTCAGGGGATGAACTACTATCTTGGGTGTAGTCAGAAGCGCTTCGAGAGCCTGGGGGTGCATACGAGAACCGGAGAGATTCGGGAGGCGAATCAAGAGAACTAACGCGGAAGTCATTGAAACATGTCCTTCGCTCAACAAAAGCAGACGCGCTGCGAATGGACACGGAGGGGTCAAGGGGTTGCACAATGAGCTGTACAGAGACAATGTCGAGTGGACCGATGGGGTTTGGTGGGACGAGTATACGATAACGCAGGGGGGGGCCGCGGGCCTTGGAGGCTGATAAAGTCATGTAAGACGAAGAGGGAGGCGTCAACGGTGTTGGGGGAGATAACGGGACTGGTATATCGTAGCGTACGAGGGGGAGCTCGAAGTGTTTGGTTTGACGGCAACCCACGGCTGGGATGGGTACATGATTGAGGGCTGATGAACAATCAAAACAGAAGCGTAGATGATGTGGCATGATGTGCCCACCTGCCTCGATGCGCCAAAATACCCGATATTCTTGGAAGTAGAGAGCGGTGCTCGGTGCGGCGACATGGGCAGGGACAGAAAAACGAAACGGGTGTTCGGAATCGCCGAGCTCGGACCATTGCTGAGCGTCCTGTTTCTGCCAGAGGGTGACTGAGTACTCGTAGAGGACATTTGATTGTATCGTTCCCAAGCGACCGTGACGCGACTCGTAGCATCGGACTGCAACGATGATGTCTTTTGCAAGGATAGATTTACCGTCCTGCTCGATCTGTGTGCGAACGACTTGGAGAGTGGCTATGAGAAGAGGAGAGAGAATGCGAGCAACGAGTACGCACGACCTTCGAATCGGAGTGGAGTTAAGCCGAGGTAGCCCTCGTAGGGGAAGTAGCGGACACCTTGATTGCCTTTTGGGGAGATGAGTGACAGCTTGACCATGGGATGTGGTCGGTCGTCGCGTCTGGCAGCGAGGACGTATGCGGCGAGGACGAGGAGAACGACGAGGAGAAAGGCTCGCGCGAGGAGGTGGCAGAGACGGGGAGAGGAAGAGGAAAAAGAAGCAGTCGAGATAAATAGCGAGTCGACCGTCTCGCCCGAAACGGAAGTCAACGAGAAGCGCTGCCCGATCTCAGATCCTGCAGATACCCACTTTCGGATATACTCATCACGTGACTATATCACTTGTCACACTCGAAACACAGCGTGACACTCCACCTGTCCTCTTCCACACATGTTCCGCTCATCGCTCTACGTTCCGTTCCTCCTTGCGGGGATGATCATCACCGTAAGCCTTGCTTGCCTCGTCTGTTCCCCTCATAACACCCTCCGCAGGGCTCCAGCAACTCTCTCTGGAGCAAGTGGCAGGTCGGTTAGACAGTTACGTGTGCTACGGCAGTCTTCATCCCTTCCGTAGGACATGCAATGTGTCGAGAACTGTGCTGATCCAGACCCTCGAAATCACGTTATCTATGAACAGCCTGTTTGGCAGACTCTCCAGATGTTCCGTTAGTCTAGCCTTTTTTTCGTTTGCACACTCTTGTTAACTCTGCCCCTAGTTGGCGAAATGCTTTGTCAGTGTTTACATTTTCCGGTTCATTTCGCTAGACTCTCTCGCTTTTGGCTTAGGCTTCCTTCCTGTTCTCTACACGTGGTTAAGCACGAAGCGCAACCCTACTCCCGTCTTCCTTCCTTCCGAGCCAGACCAAGATGAGCAACTCCACGTCAAGCCCGCCCCACCTTCTCAGGAGCTGCGAGGCTGGAAGTTGCTCCTTTTGTGGTTCCCTGCCGCTTGCGACCTCACCGGCACCACGGTCCGTAATCCCCTTTTCTCTCCCTCCCGCCCCGTCTTCCAGTACCATCGGTCGAGTCTCAGTAGCTTGTTCGACGCTGATGCTGTAACTTTACCTTCTTGTGGGACAATTTACAGCTCATGAATATCGGCCTTCTGTATACCCCCGTTTCCATCTTTCAGATGACGCGCGGTGCTCTCGTCCTCTTCGTCGGCGTCCTTAGTGTGTTCTTCCTCCGTCGCCGTCTTTGGTTATACCAGTGCGTTCATTACCCTTCTTTCCACACCTACCTTAACTTGCCGTAGATGGATTTCCCTTCTCACCGTGATGGCCGGCGTCTCTCTCGTTGGTTATAGTGGTTCTCTTGTTAAAGACACAATGAAAGACGTAGTAAACTTGGCGACCGCTCGCCCCACCAGCACTGCATCAGGTTCTGCCGATCAAGTTGATGTGACCAAGGTTCTCGTTGGTATGATCAACCATGTTGTCACACCTGTTCCGTTTCATGTACCCGCTCAACAGGCGTGTTCTTCATTTTGTTTGCCCAAGTCTTGTGAGCCCAATTCGCTATTTGAACTTGGTTTGTTACACGTGGTCTCTTCTAGCACGGCAACCCAGTTTGTAGTTGAGGAGAAGATTATGACACGCTGGAGCGTTGCACCTCTAGTTGCGGTAGGATTCGAGGGCCTATTTGGTGCTCTGACAATCTTGCTCCTCATACCGTTCATGACGCAAGAATCCATGACTTCTCGTTCTCCCTTTTTTGATCTCAAAAGAGGTTGGTATCAGATGATCAATACCCCGAGTGTCCTTTGGTCTGCGATCGCGATTGCTATCAGCATCTCCTTATTTAACTACTTTGGCCTAAGCGTCACTAGACATGTGAGCGCTACGGCTAGGAGCTTGACGGATACCTGCAGAACCCTTTCTATCTGGTTGGTTAGTCTTGCGCTAGGCTGGGAGCAGCTGTTGTTTCCGATATCACTCTTGCAAGTCCTCGGCTTCACTCTACTTGTGTAAGTGATTGGCTACTCGTTGAAAGTCTAATGCACTCACCGTCTTCCTGATTAGTTACGGGACGGTGCGTCAGTAATTTATCACCACGATACTATATCTCACCGGTTGTAGTTCTTGTTCAACAACCTAGTTCAACCCCCCTGGTTCCTTCGCTCACTGCCTACCGTTATCGCGCCGACGACTGGAGTAGAAGAAACAGAGGCACTTCTTGCTCACTCGACCTTAAATGAGTCTGCGACTTTGCCTGCAGACCTCGGCCAGAGTGGTTTCGATGTACTCCCAGCGAATGAGCACGTCAGAACGGCAGAGGACCGAGGATGACGTCGGATGCTGCTCGTGGGACTAGCCTAACGACCTTTCGCCTTCATGATAATGCGACAAATGTTCCTTAGACCCCTCTGTTCCTACATAATGCTGATGAGCGAATATTCAGATATTCATTACTCCCCCAGCTGATAATCAGTGGGAGGCCAGTGAGCCTATCTGGCTATCTGGAAATGGTCCACAGCAGAGCAGACATACGAGTCGTGATTTTAGAGCGTTCTTATTTGGTAATGAATGAGAGCCATGCATTAGAACACCGCCTCCCCATCTCTGATGAGGACAAGCGAGAATATACGTCATGGCGCACATTATGATTTGCGACGGTTGGTTTAATGACCTCGGTCGTTCCCATGAATTCGCATCGGCAGAGAAGGCTGGATCGTAATCAGCGCTAATAGACACATCAGCCGCAGGTTCTGGAACGATCGGCTAGTAACATAGCCGGTGTTAGCCAGTGTGCCGATGGTCGGAATCAAACCCAATCCGCATCTGTTCGCTTCACTGATCATGCATATGTCGCGGCCTGATGAAACAGCACCGTGGTCGGGTATTTCGCATCCTGACATTTCCCCAGCTGCCCCAATGTCACTCTGTCGACTCGTCGTCACTATCGCCTGTTCTACATGCTGCGAACCGCGTCGCAGCTTCAAGTTTCTCAAGCTCCCATCCAATTGCGCTTTTCGGTAGCAGCAACGCAGCCAGTTTGTCCGCCAATTCGTGAAGCATGGTGTCACTGCGAACTCGATCGGCATTGGAGGCCCGTATCAACTACATTGTGCTTACCTAGTGCAAGCCTGAATCCACGCGCAAAAATCATCCAACCAGATTCGGCTGTAAACATAGTAGACCTCATGGTGATCCAGTATTCGTCTCATCTCTAATAAGCATCTTGTTATCATTCTTCTGCCTCGAGCCAAGAAAGAAGCAACGTCTCTTCGGCACGCCTCCGACAGCTGGAATGAGCGGTATAAAGGAAAGGAAAGGCTACGCCTGTACGAGGTTACCAGAGTCGAGATTAGCTCTGTATCAGTAAACAGAGACTGCGAGGCCCCTGTGATCTTCGATGTATATGGTGGCGGGTCCAGTGCCGAGAATGCGGGCACCAAGGAACAGATGGTCCAAGCACTCTCCGGCGTTGGGTCATGCAGCGTAGTCCGTTTGTCGTAGGCATAGGCAAACAGAAGCGTGATTAGTGTCAAGTAGAGGCTCCGTTCCTGGAACTCGTCCATTATATCTAAGAAAAGTTAGCATTTCGCCCCCGAATAACGGTTCATTGGAAAGCGCGTACACTCCTTGCGTGGGAGGCGAAGCATTTCCACCTTCTCGTGTTCAGTGTAGGCGACTTCTGAAGTATCCGCGGGGTCTTGCCAAGCGACGAGCTCTTGTATACACTCGTCATCAGCGTAATCCGCCCTAGATAAGTAAAATTTGGCTTCGCATTCGGACAGTGTGGGTCGACACACATATAATGCTCTTCGTCCCATTTTGCATTTTCGTGGGCAATTCGAAGATTTCGTCTAGCATCGAGATCGCAACTCTCTGCATTGTTGCCCAACTCATTAATTTCGTTTTCGGTGTGAGCAACATGCATGAAATAGCCGGTATACTTGTTCAGGAAGCCATAATATCTTCTGGGTGAATGGAGACCTGCCTTTGCTTCTGGAACTGTCTGGGGTACCTGCCAGTCATTTTCTGCAGCTGGATAAGAGCAGTTAGCCAGTACGACCCAGATCGTCGGTTGACCTCTGCCACCTTCTAGAAATCCATCTTTTTCCTCCAGCGTCAGCTGCGTTGCTTGCCGGGACAAGTCGCTAACGCTATCACCAGCCGGCATGGATTCGAGGACCTCTATTGATGGCACAGAGGGAAGCTGTGGCGATCGAGGCGCCAACAACTTGACCAATAAATCCAAGTCCGGAAATGTCTGCCCTTTAACGGCCTTGGTCAAGGTGATGATAAAGTACCCAGTTCTCGGATCATAGAGTGCGGTCGAATCATCATCCTCAACCACTGCATGAGGGAAGTTCAGGCGAAGAAAATAAGGGTTGATGTGGACGGTCAGCAATGTATCGTCGACGTTTATTTCGGCATCGGATGCCTGGACACAGGACGTCGTCATGTATCAATGCCACGTTGCCATATGGGACTTACCCGGACTGAGGGGCAGTACAATGATACGATTACGCTGTCGTGGGTTTGGTCACACGAAAACCTTGGTGTGATCATTAGTGGACTGCGAAAGTACGGATCCGTGAGCACAGGGACTCGGTCAACGGACGAGAAACAGGCCTGTGCTTCAGCTTTGGTTGTCGATGTGCGATCGCGCCGCGCAAAGTTACGGTCGGTTCAGAACCAAGCCGTGATGACTTGTAACGGTGTCTTGTTTCTGCATGGACACAGGCGCGGATGCATATTGCTGGGTGACCGATCCGGATCATGTAATCTTCCTGCTTAAAAGGCGTCCATCTTATTCCCTGGCCTTTCTCAATAGAACCCACTTTCTCCCCACTGGACGGTCGCGTCGATGGATCCGCAGGTGAGTTACTGTAGGCACCGCGCTGGCATCACCGTCATCTACATCGCTCGT
The DNA here is from genome assembly GCA_038089455.1 of Tylopilus cf. leucomycelinus. NCBI lineage: Eukaryota > Fungi > Basidiomycota > Agaricomycetes > Boletales > Boletaceae > Tylopilus > Tylopilus cf. leucomycelinus. The sequence continues at coordinate 10,444 of JBBPKV010000100.1, forward strand.
CCATCCAGAAATTAAATGCATATCCCTCGCTCGCAACAGTGGAGCAGCTCATCATTCGGGAAAAACGAGGGAACTGTATACCAATCTTCATCCAGCTCCCAGCAGATCTCATAACGCCATGCATGGCATATCTCCGCATCGCAAAAGACTCTAAATACAGCTTTTTGCTTGAGTCTGTGATCGCCGGAGAGAACATTGCTAGGTACAGCTTCGTTGGTGCAGGTGGGTCGTATCTCTCTCAGATTACATGAGGAGGCGGACTCGACCCCCTGCAGATCCAATCAAGGTCATCAGGACTGGTCCCAACGAAGAAACCACAGGAGATCCCACGGTGGCTCTGCAAAAAGAGCTCTCGGCATACCAGTACATCAAGATCCCCGAAGTCTCCACTTTCAGCGGCGGTGCCATAGGTTATGTTTCTTATGACTGCATCCAGTATTTCGAGCCAAAAACTGCTCGGGAACTACTTGATCCCCTCGGTATACCGGAATCCGTTTTCATGATGACGGACACACTGCTCGTATATGATCATCTTTTCCAAACGATCAAGGTCGTCTCGCATGTATTCTATCCGAGGGACGCAGGGACGGCAAATCTGTCTTTCGTGTATCAAACCGCACAGTCCAAAGTGCGACGCCTTGCCAAAATTCTTGTTTCATCCATTGTTTCAGAAGTGCCTCAGCCCCCAATCCAACTCGGGAACGAGGCTGTCTCAAACGTCGGCAAAGTGGGTTACGAAGGGTTTGTAACACAGCTCAAAAAACACATCGTTGCGGGCGACATTATTCAAGCTGTCCCATCGCAACGGCTTGCACGTCCCACAAACCTTCATCCTTTCAACGCGTACCGGCACCTCCGTCAGGTAAACCCAAGCCCATACATGTTCTATTTGGACTGTGGGGATCTCCAAATTGTCGGCGCCAGCCCGGAGACACTCTGTAAAGTGGAGAACAACAAAGTATACAATCATGCCATTGCGGGGACCACGAAAAGAGGCCAGACACAAGATGGTTCGTTCCAATAGCCTTCGTTTGGCCATGTTTGAATCCATTGTAGTTCAGAGGACGACTTACTAGCAGAGCAGCTAACCACGTCAGAGAAGGACCGAGCAGAGCACATCATGCTTGTCGATCTTGCACGTAACGATGTCAATCGTGTGTGCAAACCAGAGACTGTCAAGGTCGACCACCTCATGCAGGTTCAAAAATTCAGTCATGTTATTCATTTGACTTCACAAGTATCAGGAGTATTGCGAGACGGCTTGACGAGGTGAGTGAGTATGTGTGACGAGGGAAATGATCACATAACTTGTAGCAAAATAACATAGATTCGATGCTTTTCGTTCTATCTTCCCTGCAGGCACAGTTTCTGGCGCACCCAAGATCAAGGCAGTCGAAATCATATCTAGTTTAGAGAAGGAAAAACGTGGGGTCTACGCTGGTGCTGTGGGTCGATTCGATTTTGCGGATGATGCCATGGACACCTGCATTGCCATCCGGACGATGACATTTAAAAATGGCATTGCATATCTGCAGGCCGGGGGCGGGATTGTGTTCGATAGCGTGGAGGAGGACGAGTACATGGAGACCATCAACAAGCTAGGCGGAAACGTCAAGGCTCTGGCTGGGGCAGAACGTGAGTCCGACAGTGTTTTTGCTTGATTGCATGCTGAGTGGCAGCTCAGAGTATTGGTTTGATGTGCAATCGGAACAGGCAGGAAATAGGTAGACATGACATGGACGGTACGATATTCATGCATCTGGATCTGAGAGCTTTTCCAAGATCATCATTCGGTCTTTTTGACGTTCCGACTCCTTCTCTTCCCCCCGCCGGGCAAGGATACCTTCCCTTCCAGCGATACTGAGAACTCCAGATATTAACTGGGCAGTCCGCGGGCTTTCATCGTTAGCTGGGATGGGGTACATTACGATGCGAGGATCGACGTTGGAGTCCACGATACCAATAGTCGGAATGTGCTGTATAGCACATTCACGAATCGCATTCATGTTGGCCATTGGGTTGAGGAAGATGACAAGGTCAGGGGTGGTGTGATACTTTCGACTTGCGGCAGGGAAGAGCTGCCTTCTGTTTGTGAGGACTCCCGGGAGCCATCGTTCTCCGATGTGAAATCCTTGTTCTTCCAGCCTGCTCGCTGCGTTGCGGACAACATCGCGAAGGTCCGGGCGGGTGCCAACGAAGAGTATGCTGCCTCCGCGCTGGGCGATTGCTCTGACGACGCTAGCCGCTCGACGTAAAAGCGGGACAGTCTGATCCAGGTCGATGATAGTGAGGCCAGCACGGACTCCAAAGGCATACGGTAAGAAATTCGGATTCATGAGTGATCTTGTATGTCCGAGATGTGCGCCTCCGGCGATGAGTGCAGATACGGTGGCTTGCGAAGGGCCAACCGTACGGGTATATGCATGGTGGGGTTGATAGGTGTTTTCCCGAGTCTTGGTCGAGCCGTGCTCGCTGAACAAGTCAACTGCGGTGGGATCTAAGCCTCAGCCATGAGTGCGGAAATGGATGTGCATACAGAGCAGCTTGAAGCGGGCTCTGTTCTCTTGCATGAGCCGCCAGTCATCTTGAGAGTGCAGGGTCATTTCACTGCCAGGAGCGGTATACATTGTCCTGACGAGCCTCGGCAGACATTTGGTCGCTGTGAGCAGCGGGCTCAACGCTCGGCTTGCCATAGTCAGGAAAGAGTGCGACCCAGTGGCGGTGCAAATTTTCGACTAGATGAGCTTACCTCAGCACTATCGATTTTTTTCCGTGCAAGCTCTCTGCCCTCCACCACGACCATCTCCCCCTCCAAAAACAAAAACTAAAAATCCAAAAAATGGAAGACGACGCTTTTGACGGCGCTGTTGGCATCGATCTCGGTACAACCTACTCGTATGTATCGTCCCTTAATGATTGTACCCGTACTCATGTATCTTTAGTTGTGTGGGTGTCTGGCAGAATGATCGCGTCGAAATTATTGCCAACGATCGTGAGCATCCAACTCTGTCTGTTTGCCTTGGTACCAACTTTCGGTCACAGAGGGTAATAGGACCACTCCGTCATACGTCGCCTTCTCATCCGAGGAACGTCTGATTGGCGATGCCGCCAAGAATCAGGCTGCTATGAACCCTCGGAACACAGTCTTCGATGCCAAGCGCCTGATCGGCCGCCGTTACGAGTGAGCTCCTTACAGAATGGGATGTCGTACAGGTTCTCATCCGTCTCTCCAGTGATCCTGACGTCAAGAAGGTAATTAAGTTCACCCCGTTTCGTGGTGACATACATAATCATCAACTTCTAGGACATGGCCCACTGGCCATTCGAGGTCGTCGAGAAAGAGGGATCCCCTCTAATCAAAGTAAATTACTTGGAGGAGGAAAAGACCTTCACTCCTCAAGAGATATCGTCCATGGTCCTAACCAAAATGAAAGAGATCTCAGAGGCCAAGCTCGGCAAGACAGTGAAAAAGGCTGTTGTCACGTGAGTGGACTATGCTATGGCGTGTGTTTTTCCAACCACACCTCTACAGTGTGCCCGCCTACTTCAACGATTCTCAGCGATTGGCCACCAAGGATGCGGGCGCTATCGCTGGGCTTGATGTTCTTCGCATTATCAACGAGCCTACCGCAGCAGCTATCGCTTACGGTCTCGATCGCCAGTCAAAAGCGGAGAAGAACGTACTGATTTTCGACCTTGGTGGTGGAACCTTTGATGTCTCTTTGCTCAACATTAGTGGTGGCGTTTTCGCTGTCAAGGCCACAGCTGGTGACACTCACTTGGGTGGTGAGGACTTCGACAATGCGCTCTTGGAACACTTCAAGAACGAGTTCAAGCGCAAGACTAAGCACGATATATCTGAGGATCCCCGTGCCCTCCGACGCTTGAGGAGTGCTTGCGAGCGTGCCAAGCGCACTCTATCAAGTGTCACTCAGACTACTGTGGAGGTAGACTCACTGTATCAGGTTTGTTGCAGTCACTCGGCGAATCCCTTTCCTCATTGTGATCTGCAAGGGCGAAGACTTCTCCGCAAGCATAACCCGTGCTCGCTTCGAGGAAATCAACGCGGTCCTATTCAAGTCGACCCTTGAACCCGTTGAGAAAGTTCTTAAGGACGCCAAATTTTCTCGCGAAAAAGTTGACGACATTGTTCTTGTTGGCGGTTCAACTCGTATCCCCAAAATTCAGTCGCTCGTCTCCGAGTATTTTGGGGGTCGTCAGTTGAACAAGTCGATCAACCCTGATGAGGCTGTGGCTTATGGTGCAGCTGTACAGGCTGCCGTCCTCACCGGTCAGACTTCTGATAAAACTGCTGATCTTCTTTTGCTGGACGTCGCTCCTCTGTCGCTCGGTGTCGCTATGCAAGGTGACGTTTTCGGAGTTGTCGTTCCTCGGAATACCCCTATCCCCACCAACAAGTCGAGAACATTCACCACTGTTGAGGACAACCAAACTACTGTCACTTTCCCTGTGTAAGCCTTGGTACCGTCGCACCGATGAATCCTGGCCGTTGATATTCCTTCAGCTACGAGGGTGAACGTACCCAGTGCCGCGACAACCGCTTGCTCGGTGAATTTGAGCTCACCGGTATTCCTCCTATGCCTCGTGGTCAAGCTGAGCTAGTGACCACATTCGAGGTTGATGCAAATGGTCTCCTGAAGGTGTCCGCTCAGGATCGTGCATCCGGTCGCAAAGCATCCATCAGTACGTCCATGGTGATATGATCTATGTGCTGCGTACTCAGCCTCTTCTAGGCATCACTAACTCAGTCGGCCGTTTGTCCGCTGCTGAGATCGATCAAATGATCAAGGACGCTGAGCAGTACAAGCAAGCTGACAAGGAATTCTCTTCACGTCACGAAGCGAAATCTGACCTTGAGGCGTACATTCACCAGGTCGAGGGTACCATTACCTCGCCGGAGATTGGTATGAAACTTAAACGTGGAGCGAAACAGCAGGTTGAAGCCGAGCTTGCTCGTGCACTTGAGAAGCTGGAGATCGAGGACTCCACGGCTGACGAGCTCCGGAAGGCACAGCTTAGCATTAAGCGGGCTCTGCAAAAGGCAACCGCTGGTATTCGGTGAAGATTTAGGATATGTACGCAAGTAGAGTAATGCTGTTCGATTGTTGTCTCGTGTCTGTCTGGCCTGTCTGTTCGTATGTGCATTACATCTGAATCACCAGATATCTGTACAAACTGTGATGCATTTCAATTGAAGCAATGGAACTCGAATGAAGGTAGACATCGGGCGACCTACGTAGTCATGACGTTAAAGCTTTATGAACTTGCAAGGCAACTTCGAGCGTCCAGAGTTCTTCATCAGCGCCATCACAGAGAGCTTTGTCAGCTTCGGCGATCGCTATCACACATCTAGCCTTCTGTCGGGCAGGCAAGGTTTGATGGGCGACTATCTTGTCGTGCAACTGTTGTGTTGTGAGTAGTATACAGGGCGACGCGCTATTCTACTAACCTGCGTCAATAATTGCGAAGCAGAATAGCCTTCACGCATCATAGATCTAACTTTTCTCTGGATAGCATCGAAACTTGCTCTCTTGGAATCTGCTGGGATATCGTTCACTTGCATATCATCCTCGGTGTCGAATCCAAGAGTCTGTGCAAAGTCGTTTACAACTGCGTTCGGAACCACTCCGGCTATTTCCTCGATGTCTCGTGGAGCGATTGGTATCGGCGGGATCGTCGATGCAGACAGACGAGAAGCTGACTGTAGATATGTTATTGATCGACGAAGGTCACCGTTGGAAGTGTCTATAAGAGTGGCTACGACCTCAGGGGTGATGTCAACGTGTTCTGCAGTGGCAATAAGCATGAGTCGAGACGACGTTGATGATGCGTCCAAGGGAGTAAATCGAAACTTTGAACAGCGAGAGGTTAGGGGTTCAATGATGCTGAATGGCGTGGTCTCAGATAAGTGATGAACGTAGCTAGGTGCACACTGACCGCGTAACATAGTTACAGACGAGACAAAAGCGTGTTATTCGCGCATATGTCTCCATGATACGTCGCAGAGCACCCTGGGCATCTTGAGTCATTGAATCGGCTTCGTCAAGAATGATAATCTTGTAAGGCGGACACGGATATGAGTTGCCATCAGAGGCGACTTTTTGCGCCCTAGGCGTTTGTCGAGCGAATGCCTTTATTTTCTCCCTGACGATGGAAATGCCTCGCTCGTCTGACGCGTTCAGCTCAAGTACACGCTCTCGGAAGTTGTCAGGGCTAGAAAGTGATAAGAAGTCAGATAAACACATGCGACTGACAGGAAGCAAGGGACTGCATACCCAAAGAGCTGTCGTGCCAACGCAAGGATTGTAGATGTTTTCCCTGTTCCTGGGGGGCCGTAGAACAACATATGGGGGAGCTGCAAGATGATCATACGGGCCAACAGTTTTAAGAACGAGGACGAACATTAGTAGAGGACAGTGCCTTGCGTAGCACGGTCACGGTGTGTTCCTGGGCAGAGATGTCATCTATCGTGCGTGGACGGCTGGCGAGAGGGAGCGGTCAGATCAGCGATGATATGGGGAGTTGAATTCACTATTTTTCGACCCAAGGCTGCAGTGCGGGGACTGCGGGCTGTTTTGATTCTGATGTTGTCTTGGGCTGAAAGAAAGCCATCGCAGTGGAGAGACGCGTCGAGAGCGCGTGACCATCGTGTCGCGTATGACAAATGAATTCAC
>JBBPKV010000101.1:0-30872 GCA_038089455.1 Tylopilus cf. leucomycelinus
ACAAGGCATCACGCTTTGGGAATCCCGCGTTCAAGACGTTTTATGACGAAGTGGAAAAGGTAAGCGCCGTTTTTGCTCCATCGGTTTCGCTAGTGCTCAAAATCAACGTAGCAAGCGCCTGCCTTGCGCGCAGAGCTCGGCGCGCCTGAAGCTGCGACCTCCGATCTACAGGTATACTTTATCAACTCCTGGGGTAACCGAACGCGTCGACTGTTAGCGGGATGGAACTCAATTTCCTATGCTGGATGTGAGCTACATGACTCTCCTCTTCGAATGTGCGCCGTGATGAGGCTCTCGTCCAGGTGCTGCCTAAGACACATCAGGCTAGTCGACGATCGTGATCACAAATCGCTCGTCATCCGTGTGTTTTGGCGGTAAGTGTGGTCACATCGCTACTTTTGATGCATCCGGGCCTAACTTTCCTCGAGGTACATACAGGTCATGCGAGTCCTACAGTCTACCTACTGGCTCGAGCCCGTGGGGTCTCACGGCGTATGGGGACTCGGCGATTACCATTTCCTGCCATTCCTGTTCAGTTCAGCGCAGTTGAGGACGTCCGCCGGTCCTCCTAGTAGGCGCATCCTGGGCCACCCCTCACCCAAGGCGATCCACGTCCGTGATATCGTCGACGAACTCGCCAAGGATTACATGTACTTTGCATACATAAAGTTGGTCAACTCGGTACGTACATGCTCTCCTCCTTTAATCGATCAATTTCAATACGTGGGAACTCTTTTGCGCTGTTGCAGATCAAGATGGCGTCACTTTGATGGCACTCGCAAATGCTCGGTGACATATCCGCTGTACGTGACTTCTTTTTTTTCTCTACCTTCACTTTTTATTCCTCCGCCCACCTCTTCCCCCCTTGGATCGCAGGTGAAAACATGGGACAAGGTGAACATGGGCATGATCAAGATGTACAAGGCCGAAGTGCTCGGTAAACTCCCCATCATGCAACACTTTTACTTTAGCTCTATTCTCCCATACACCGAGAAACCTCTCCCCGCGCCGTCTGAGGAAGGACCGGGGGGACTCCGCGATCACGTACACCGTGAAGAAAGATGGGGTGACTGTTGCGGTATACAGGTGCCGAGTGCATTCGGTGCTGCTGCTGCTGTACAGGAGGGAGGAGGAATGTGGGCGCGGATGATTAAGGGCCGGGAATACAACCCGTCCCGTTTGACTGATGCTGCTGACGCTGTGTGTGTGTGGCGCATCGAGGACGACAAGATTCGACTTTTTAAAAAGAATTGCACTGTCATTTTTTGTTCGCCGCTGGCATTTACATAGACGTCCTGTGGACGACTGTCGTTTACCCGGACTAGGTGTAGCAATGCATTGCAGACCTGCATGCTTATGCATGCGATCCATGTTACAAACAGTCAATGTTCCATACAACCATGTGACACGTCGTCCGTTTTTTAAATTATACAATCGGCCGGCGTTGCATCTACGTAAAACGGCGTTGTCGTTACACCTGTGGGAAGAGGGAAGGGGGGTTGGGTTTCGGAAACGCCCTTATGGCCAAAGCGAACACTGGTTTCTCTCGGCCACGTTCTGTCCACACGCAGAGCTTCTAGTTTTCGTACGTTCCCGTCGTTGCGATCAACGTGAGTAACCCACCCAAGGATTCTCAACATCCAAAGTCATACACGCGGCCCAGCACACGCAAACGGAGATGAAGCACGGGGGAACGGTTCGTGGTCCGTGCAGCAGGGGCGTTAGGTCGGTCATAACACCCACTGGTCGCCAACGGAACTAGGAACCACGCGTCGTCGACGGATGTCACCATCCGAACACCCTTTTAAAACGTGATCGTCAGAAAAGAGAGTGGGGTCAAGGACCACTCACTCCTCGTGGAACTCGACTCCGCCAAAAGCTCGCCCGAGACTTGGATCGAAGCACCGCACGGCGTTGCGCATGCTCCCGGCGAGCGACACGGGCCCACAAACGCCGATGAACACACCGTTGCACCCATGGCCACCAGCGAGCGTGGGATGAAGGCAAAGAAAGGGGAGAGTGCACGTGCACGCAGAAGAGGCAGTTAGGAGGGCAAGGGTGCGTGTGACCCTTCTCTTTCTGGCCGCGGTCGTGGTCTATCTCGCGGATTCGACCACTGGTGCGACGAGAAACGACTTCAGGCTCGCTGACGAGTTTGATGCCATTGCCGAAGGTCTGGCGCCATTTTGGACTTTGAGCGGCAAGGAATCGCGTCGGAGAGCACAACAGGTAGATCGACTAGTTCTCTCAAGTCGATTCGCCATGACGATATCAGTAGGTGGGACACTTGCCTTCCATTGATCTCGCGCGCATACGATTTGGTCAGGTGTCTGCCGTCAAGATCGAAAAGGCGTATGTCGACAACGAGGTGGCTATGGATCCCTAGGGTTCCGTGAGCTGCTCGCAAGGTTGCAAGACGAGGTGCCTCCGTATGTCACCTAATCGTGAAGCAGCGTAGATTCTGGTTCCAGCTACCCGACATGGACTTTCCAATCAACACGAAAGCAGAAGGTCGGGTGCTCGTTCCCTGGGAGCACTCTCAATTTCCTAACCTCACGCTACCAGATCACTCCGGTGTGCCTTATCGCAACACTTGATCATCGACTTCTGATCCAACCCGTACAGATGGTGTGACAACAAACTAGGATGACTTTACGCCTTGGGCGGCCTACCGACGGATGTGTCATCCTAGTAGCCCAGCTCGACAACTGTATGGTTCGTATCGCGATGCAAGGATTCAAAAGGCAAATGAACTCGGAGAATCACCAACTTTGAACAATCCTTTTGAATTTGCCAGGACCGTCGACCGTGATGACGATTTTGGTGCAAATCCATGTGCTCGTTACACAAGGTCATTTCTTCTCTGACTGGCGAACGATCCCGTTACTAGCTCCTGTCTTCTCTCCCTCGAAACCCAAAGGGTTTGCAGATATCAGGATACCCAGTCACTACTACCAGGGAGGGCACTCTCTACTCATAGGTATGATCCTACTATCAGAGGTGTAAAGGAAATTGACATGGAGGTTCCTTGGGATGAGAAGAGCGAGGTTATCTTTTGGCATGGAGCTACAACCGGAGGCGCCTGGGTTTATGCCGACCTACCAGCGACACAGGTACTTGCCATTTACAAGAGTTATCATTGGGCTCACGTGCGACGCTTCGCTTAGATTTATTCGCGTGGCGCATGAGACTGCTAGCGACAACGTGACGGTCGTGCATGCCTCACCTTTGCACCCTGACTCTTTCATCTCGACCACCGTCCCAGCGAAAGGTCTCAATAACAGCATCATGGACGTGGCGTCAAACACTGGTCGTACAAGCGCCTCGTCGATCTAGACGGCATGTTATACTCTGCGCGGTTCACGGCATTTTTGGCGCCAGATAGTGCGGTGCTGAAATCCAGTGTACAAGGAATTCTATTTGGATTGGATACAGCCATGGTGAGTTGTTCCGTGGTAGGGCATGGTGTCCCGAGGATTCACGCGTGCGTTTTTCTGAGGCTGCATTTTATACCACTCTCACCTTCGTATTTGGAAGTCTACAACATTCACGCATATTTCTCAGGACCTTCGGCGTCGACGATGGAGGTCGTGAATGTGACAGTGGGAAGGATGGCCAATTGGGAGGCAGTCCGGAAGGAGAGGGACGCACAGTTATGGCAGGTTACGGCAGATAGCGAGGGCTGAAAAGCAGTGGAAACACACCATCGCGCGTATGGTCGACATGGAAGGTCCGTGCTATCGTCTCTTTTTTTCTCTGGAGAAATGAGTCAACCTGATGAACAGTGTATGTCTACCGACTGTACTTGGAGTATGTGCGGCTTTGGGCAAATGATCAGGACGCAATGAATTTTATGCCCTGACCCTCTTAACAATGGATATCATAGCATCGTGCCTAGCGAGATCCCTCTTCTACGTCGGATATAGTCCGCGTTCTGTTGTTGCACACTGGCAGGTCAGGGTGGCAAAGAAAAATCGATGTAGGCAGCACGGGCTTAACATTGACGTATCAACTGCCGTGCACACATGAGGTGGGAACTATGACTGTCCTCTGAAAGGGTATTACATCCCGTCAATGACTTTTTCAGCACCTCAGGTCCCAGCATCTGAGGCACAAGCCACTCAGTTGGGAGTCCAGATGAAGCCACGAAGACGATTGACCGATTCCGGTGCATCGCGGCGACCTGAGGAAAGTGAACGACTCTGTTTTCGTGTCGCAGGATGATATGCGCGTAAGGGAAAGACCTTGAAGCAGAAGGAATTGACCCTTGTGAGGGAGCAGGACCAAGATACAGGCCGACTTTATATATGGTACGCTTTTGCAAATCTGTTGACTCAGATATATAATCACGAGTCTTATCTCGGCGGTGAGGCCGAGTGTAGCTTGTTTGTGTTTGCTCTAATAGTCCGTCATCGTATTCCAACATCGTGCCGTCGAGTTACTGGGCATGTGAGAATTTCGGTACTAAAAGCGCGACTTACTCGACTCAGCTCAGTCGAAGACATTTCTTTGGTGGGCTGAATATCGATGTTCTTTTTCCCAGTCATTACTAATACTGCCTCAGTGAATGAGGCCAACCCGTGTCATAGTCTTTGCATCTACACCATTCCCCCAATGCCGCACATGGTCTTGTCACGTTCTCGATCAACACGCCTTATAGTATCATCCTGTGAGTACTTGCTTCGCAGAAACTGCTCTCACTCATTACTGATCATGAATGGAAGCATCTCACCTTCTCGTGGCATACTAGGAACGAGCAACCCTTTTCTGGGTGCATGAGGGTATTCGTTATCGCTATCGATGGTTTGCAGGTACGAGTCGTTGTGCATACTCTTCATTGCTTTGTGACAAACCTCTTTAGTGACCAATAATCGTATCTCACACAGGACTGGCAGGGTACGTTCAAGGAGATACTGAGTTCGCGAGCGAGTACTCATTTCCACGCATCGAATTATTATTAGACCTAATATATCCTGATTGGGCTATGGTCGACACGTGTTCAGATGGAGGACGACTACGCCGCTCGATTGGAGCCAGGGCATGAGATTGCTGTACATACGGTTTCCGGACACCAGGATACCACTCTTCTCTTCTCCCTCTCCCCTCTCCTGCACCCTCATTGTAATCCGTCGCCCTACGAAAAGCTCGTTCATTGACACTTACTGTCACATTTGAGCCATGTCAGACCGTGCTGCTACTGTCGGGAAGAAGTTCACACGATTCCGTATCCTTGTCGTCGGACGAGCTAATGCTGGCAAAACAACGCTGCTTCAAAGAGTTTGCAAGACGACTGAGTCCCCAATTGTCTGCGATCAAGATGGTAATGAGGCTAGTGCTGCAATTTCTGTGCATCAGACCATCATATGCTAATGGGGTGATGCATCCAGGTTGATGTTGACGTGAAAGGAAACGAAGGTGTGAGTATTCCCGTGCTATAGCAAGCAACTACTCTCGACGACAGGTCTCAGCGTGGCGAGCACAACATTGAGCATGAAGTCTCATTCAAAAGCAATGCCCACTTTGTTTTCCATGACTCTCGTGGTTTTGAGGCCGGTAGAGTGGATGAACTGCACAAGGTTCAGTCATTCATTGAAGAGCATGCAAAGAAGGCTGCCCTACAAGACCACCTTCATGCAATATGGTTCATGTCTATGTTCTACTGCTTAGGGACTCATCTGAAAGTTGTTTGCCATAGGTATTGCATTCCAATGCATGATGAATCAAGGCCAATTACTAGGGCAGAGGAGATATTCTTCTCAGAGTGTGGGACTGGAAGTGGTAAGTAGGAGCAATGAGTTATGCCATTTGCTGAGGATATGATTAGTGCCTGTGATTGCTGTGTTCACTAAATTTGATGCCATGGATGGAGTTGCATTTGGTGAACTTCTAGAGGAAGGGAAAAGCATTGAAGAAGCAAGAGAATTGGCTTCAGAGCATGCCAAGTATATCTTCCAGAGAAATGGATACTATGGTATGCTGGAGGGGAGAAAATACCCTCCTAGGAAGCTAGTGTGCATAGGAGGTGAGCAATGATGATTTTGGTATGGTATAAAATGGATTGAATATGTTGATTGGAGGGATGGATGAAGAGAATGTAGATTGTAGTGCACTGATCAGATGCACTGCAGAAGCACTGGACAATGAAGTGCTAGAGAGATTGCTAATCTCTGCCCAGGGAGTGAATCTGAAGATTTGTGTTGAATATGCAGTGAAGAGGGAAGTAGTGGTATGGAGGATAATGGTGATGGAATTGCTGACAAGTGCTGGTTTAGATCATTGAAGAGACTATTGAATGATGGAGGGATATATCATCATGTCTGGGGAGGAGGTGAAAGGAAAATTCAAGCAAAGATGATGCTATGGTTTCCACATGTTTGGGTGAGTATACATATGTCAAGCCATTCTGGAAACTGAGATATAAATATCAATTATTCAGGTAAGAAGGATTCAGCTGTTAGGGGATGAGAACTGACATTCATGAAATTTATGGGCCTCTATTAGAATGTAAGTTGCTGTGTCTCTAGTATTTCTGTTCTTCTATCCATGCTCACTGCCATTTCATTCCTTGTATTCTCACAGGCAGTAAGTTGCTGTGTCTGTGATGTTTCTGTTCTCCCATCCATGCTCACTGCCATTTCATTCCTTGTCTTCTCATAGGATGTAAGTTGCTGTGTCTCTGGTGTTTCTCTTTTCCCATCCATGCTCACTGCCATTTCATTCCTTGTCTTCTCACAGTGGGTAAGTTGTTGTGTCTGTGGTGTTTCTGTTCTCCCATCCATGCTCACTGCCATTTCATTCCTTGTCTTCTCATAGGAGGTAAGTTGCTGTGTCTGTGGTGTTTCTGTTCTCCCATCCATGCTCACTGCCATTTTATTCCTTGTCTTCTCACAGGAGGTAAGTTGCTGTGTCTGTGGTGTTTCTGTTCTCCCATCCATGCTCACTGCCATTTCATTCTTTGGCTTCTCATAGTTTGTAAGTTGCTGTATCTGTGGTGTTTCTGTTCTCCCATCCATGTTCACTGCCATTTCATTCCTTGTCTTCTTACAGGTGGTAAGTTGCTGTGTCTAGTATTTCTGTTCTCCCATCCATGCTCACTGCCATTTCATTCCTTGTCTTGTCACAGGATGTAAGTTGCTGTATCTGTGGTATTTCTGTTTTCCTATCCATGCTCACTGCCATTTCATTCCTTGTCTTCTCACAGGAGGTAAGTTGCTGTGTCTGTGGTATTTCTGTTCTTTCATCCATGCTCACTGCCATTTCATTCCTTGTCTTCTCACAGGATGTAAGTTGCTGTGTCTGTGGTGTTTCTGTTCACCCATCCATGCTCACTGCCATTTCATTCCTTGTATTCTCACAGGCAGTAAGTTGCTGTGTCTGTGGTGTTTCTGTTCTCCCATCCATGCTCACTGCCATTTCATTCCTTTTCTTCTCACAGGATGTAAGTTACTATGTCTGTGGTGTTTCTGTTCTCCCATCCATGCTCACTACCATTTCATTCCTTGTATTCTCACAGGCAGTAAGTTGCTGTGTCTGTGGTATTTCTGTTCTCCCATCCATGCTTACTGCCTTTCCATTTCTTATCTTCTCACAGGATGTAAGTTGCTATGTCTGTGGTATTTCTTTTCTCCCATCCATGCTCTACCATTTCATTCCTTGTATTCTCACAGGATGTAAGTTGATATGTCTGTGGTGTTTCTGTTCTCCCATCCATGCTCACTGCCATTTCATTCCTTGTTTTCTCACAGGATGTAAGTCGCTATGTCTGTGATGTTTCTGTTCTCCCATCCATGCTCACTGCCATTTCATTCCTTGTATTCTCACAGTTTGTAAGTTGCTGTGTCTGTGGTATTTCTATTTTCCCATCCATGCTCACTGCCATTTCATTCCTTGTCTTCTCACAGGATGTAAGTTGCTGTATCTGTGGTGTTTCTATTCTCCCATCCATGCTTACTGCCATTTCATTCCTTGTCTTTTCACAGGGTGTAAGTTGCTGTGTCTGTGGTGTTTCTATTCTCCCATCCATGCTCACTGCCATTTCATTCCTTGTCTTCTCACAGGGTGTAAGTTGCTGTGTCTGTGATATTTCTGTTCTCCCATCCATGTTCACTACCATTTCATTCCTTGTCTTCTCACAGTTGGTAAGTTGCTGTGTCTGTGGTGTTTCTATTCTCCCATCCATGCTTACTTCCATTTCATTCCTTGTCTTCTCACAGGTGGTAAGTTGCTGTGTTTCTATTCTCCCATCCATGTTCACTGCCATTTCATTCCTTGTCTTCTCACAGGATGTAAGTTGTGTGTCTGTGGTGTTTCTGTTCTCCCATCCATGCTCACTGCCATTTCATTCCTTTTCTTCTCACAGGATGTAAGTTACTATGTCTGTGGTGTTTCTGTTCTCCTATCCATGCTCACTGCCATTTAATTCCTTGTTTTCTCACAGTGGGTAAGTTGCTGTATCTATGGTATTTCTGTTCTCCCATCCATGTTAACTGCTATTTCATTCCTTATCTTCTCACAGGTGGTAAGTTGCTGTGTTAGTGGTATTTCTATTCTCCCATCCATGCTCACTGCCATTTCATTCCTTGCCTTCTCACAGGATGTAAGTTGCTATGTCTGTGGTGTTTCTGTTTTCCCATCCATGCTCACTGCCATTTCATTCCTTGTCTTCTCATAGAAGGTTATTTGCTAGTCTGTGGTCCTAATCTTTTGATCAATTTTATTTACTTCTAGTTTCAAGACTTCTTCAGCAATGATATCCAACAAGCATTGCAGTCATTGGTTAGTTTCTCTCATTTTTACTTCATCCAATCCTCTAATCTTATTCCAGTGCAAGGCTTCAAATACCAGTCAACTCTGTCTTTTGTCCACTTGTACATACCCTTTCTTTCTTGTTGAAATTTTCATTCAGTATTTTCTTCTAGCACTTCTGTTGCTCTTGGTCCACTCTTTCTATTCCTGGGACAAGAATAAGACTGGAGACTGTCTTGCTATTTCCTTTCACCAGTTTATCAGATCTTCTCATCCAACACTCATCATATCAGCTGTAAAGGAAGCAGTTCAGTCATCAGGACAGGATTTGGATTTATTATGTGAGCATATCATTCAAATTGTTCTGAAGAATCCATTGGGTGAGTTTATCTTCAATTTTTATTTCAATAATAATTCATATATTATAGATCATCCTGCTTTCATCAAGCCCCCCTCCCAGTCTACTGAGCCACAGCCTCTTCTGGTCAATACTCAATCTACAAGCTTGAAACAGAATTTAGCTTTGAGTCAAGCCCCTTCCATTGATGCAGAACAGGACCTTACCTTGACCATTACTCACACTACACATGCTGAGAGAATCAAGGTGAAGAAAACCTTGAAGCAAAAATTGCATGGATTGTTCAAGCATCACTGAACAATTTCAAGAATCTTCCTCAGGTGACATTTGTACTAGTATCTTTTTGTAACTGATTTGCTAAGTTTTGTGATTCTGCTTAGTGTATGATTTACTTGAATATGGTCTTCTTTGGAATTGGATTACTTGACCACTAGGCTAACTTGTGTATATCTTGACAGTATGGAATGCTATACTACCATGGTATATACAAAGATCTAAGATGTTATACCTCCAAAGGTCCACAATCAGTGAGGTCAAGGTGCTGATATACCAGATGGGGTTTCAGTTAAGCATACATCTCTTTCTTTTAACCTGGACTCAAGCCTCCACTATGACTGGTGATGGGTTTGACTGACATTGGTCATTGACATGAGCAATGATCAGTCAATGCTTGGATACATCTGTGAGGGCTACATTTTGGAAGATAACCAAGGTGTTGTGGGTCACACAGATATGAGGACTGCTTTTGCAGGTGGCACTAGTTCTGAGACAAGACAGAGGGTAAATGAGGGATGAGAAGTCACACTATGTTCTCAAGGTCACAGACAAGGTAAGAACCTAAATGATACAAGTGAATTTGACTGGGGAATATGAAGAAAGGATATGGGACCTTTCTGCAGCAAGATATGCAGTGCAACAGCCAGGGATCTCTCAAAGAGAGGTCAAGTGATGGAGACTCACTTGTAAAGAGAAGAGCTTGATAGAACAATACTAGAGCATTCTTTGAATTCCTTGAGGTAGTGAGATCAAGGTAATGCTAGTGGTGCTTGACACTAGATCGAAGGTTCCAATAGTAGATTAAAGTTTAGAGTGTTGAGATCAGGTAATTGATCTTAGAGGTAAGTGGAAAACAAAGTCCATATGTGATGATAAGAATTCTGCTTATCTCCAGTGGGAATAGTGTAGCCCTATTTATACATAATTTACAAGAGGAAATTAAAATCTAATCTAATCAACAAACTACATGTAAAAGGAAATATGACATCACACTGTAAGAAAGATAGTCAAGAGTATTGACCACCAAGGTGAATGGTGAAGTTGAGCTAGAATGAAGGGAGTGAGTATAAGCTTGTCCTAGGGATTCTAAAGGCAAACAAGGTAGAAGGGGTAGCTAAAACTATAGTCCTTGCTTGGAATAGACTGGTCTGGCATAGTCTGGACTGTTAATGAATATCTTTTATTTCACTCTATCATGTCTTCCATCACCAACATCCTCACCCTATCACAACCCATGGAGACAACCAGTCTGAAGGCTTAAGCTACCCAAGCCCTCAAAAACACAAGCTCCTACATTGTTGATGTTGTGTAAACTATGTTGGATGACAAGATCTTGCACGAAGAGTAGGATATGTGAGTAGCAGAGTGGGATGATGCTCTGGTGAGTAACAAGCTTATTGCACTGTGCATGAGCTGACTTGTCCTGTAGACACAAGTGCATGCTTGCCTACAAATGGCACATGAGCATAGCACAGAGATTTTGGTTAACAGCTAAGCCATCCAGTACATGAGAGACATTGGTCCTGTGGCCAAGCAGTGGCATGCAGAGATGAAGGCATGATATGACAAGGCAAAAGCAGCAGAGGCTTGGCACTGTCAAGAGGAAGAAAAAGAGATGCAACACAGATAAGAGGCAAAGGAGAAGATGTGATACCATCAAGCCAAGAAAGAAGAAAAACATGCGATGTAGAAGCTCATTGCTCTCTATGTTTACAGATCAGTTTCTTGCATCAGTTCAGGTTCTCATATAGGTCCTTTCATCATGTTCAAGTCCATCGTGTCTCATGTCAGTCTGATGTCAGTCTATTTTAATCCATGCATATTTCGTCAGTCTAAGTCTGATTAACAGTCTGCTTTTCAGTTCTGTTCGTAGTCCAAGTCTGGACATGATCTTTTATTTTCTTATTTTCATTGTCATTTGTCACTTCCAATAAGTCATAAGTTACCTTCTGTCTCAGTTACATCAGTCACAGATGGGACAGAGTTTCATTTAGACTTGGAATATTCATTGACAGTTTTATATGGCTCTTTGATTTGACCTTGTGTTGTCCTTTGACAGGATCACATGTTTATACACAGTCCCGGGGAAATGCCCAGACTATAAAGACTTGTATCATGCATTTGAATAGATCACTTATCGGGTTTCACTTCATTTTTAGTTTTCATTTGAGTTCCTCTCTGCTTATATCCTTGCTGCCATTTTGTCCATTTGCCTCTTCACCATTTGCTGTTTGTTCCATTGCTGTTTGCTTGTCCTTCATAGTCCGATATTTCAGACCATTTGTTAACAGTTCGGACTACACTGGACTGGTCTATTCCAAGCAAGGACTATTGTCTAAGCTACCCCTTTTACCTTGGTTGCCTTTGGAATCCCTGGGATGAGCTTATACTCGCTCCCTTCATTTTTAGCTTGACTTCACCATTCACCTTGGTGATCAGCACCCACACACTGATTATCTTTCTTACAACTGGAGCCCACTGCAAGGGATTCCACAAGGCCACTCAAAAGGTCGCTTTGACCCATACCTTAGCACTCAGAACTCGAGGAATTACTCTCCGAATTTTGTTATCTCAATATCTCTACCGAGTCTGATTTTTTTGTCCTATTCACTCCAGACCATGCATGTCACAACTTCATCAGTCTGTTAATGTTACCTGTCATTAACTCACCCTTTTTTTCTGGTGGTTTTACGACCTCTACTCTACTTGACAACCATCTGTCATCACGTCATCAATCTCTGGTATCACCTCAGCTTTCACCGCTATCACCTCTATCCACTCACAAATCATCATCAATCACTCGAGATTGTTCCCCTTTGCCATCACTCGCTTTTCTCTTTGATCAAATTGAATTCTCTTCTGCTCTTTCACAGGATTTGTTCCCGTCTTCTCCAGTCAATCCTCTTTTGCTTATATCTGTCTCATTGCAATCCGCTTCTAGTCCGATCAGATTAAACAGTCCTTCACCCCATGTTCTACAGGTTCATTTTGGTTCAATGGCTAACCAATTGCAGATTTTCCTTATGTCTCTTCGAGGTACTCAAAACGCTGTAAGAAAGATAATAAGTGTGGGGGTGTTGACCACCAAGGTGAATGGTAAAGTCAAGCTAAAATGAAGGGAGCGAGTATAAGCTTGTCCCAGGGATTCCAAAGGTGACCAAGTAGAAGGGGTAGCTAAGACTGTAGTCCTCACTTGAAATAGAACAGTCTGACGTAGTCCTTGCTTGAAATAGACTAGTCTGATGTAGTCCAGATTGTAAGCAAAATGGTCCGAAATATTGGACTATGAAGGACAAACAAATGGCAGTGAAACAAACGGCAAACGGCGAAGGGACAAAGGGACAAAATAGTGGTAAGGATATGAGCAGAGAGGAACTTGAACAAAAACTGAAAATGAAGTGAAACCTGATAAGTGATGATATTCAAATGCATGATACAAGTCTTTATAGTCTGGGCATTTTCCCAGGATTATGTATAAACATGTGGTCCTGTCAAAGGATGACACAAGATCAAGTCAAAGAGCTATATGAAACTGTCAATGAATATTTCAAGTCTAAATGAAACTCTATCCCATCTGTGACTGATATAACTAAGACAGAAGGTAACTTATGACTTATTGGAAGTGACAGATGACAATGAGAATAAGAAAATAAAAGATTGTGTCTGGACTTGGACTACGAACAGGACTGAAAAGCAGACTGTCAATTGGACTTGGACTGACAAAATATGCATGGATAGAAATGGACTGACATCAGACCGACACGAGACATGATGGACTTCTTGAACACGATGAAAGGACCTATATGAGAACCTGAACTGACGCAAGAAACTGGTCTGTAAACATAGAAAGCGATGAGCTCCTACATCTGAGAGGGACTTGGATACTGACTGTCCCCAGTCAGTCATGTGATCCACTGAGTTTGAAATGTAGGACACCACAAAATGTGAAAAGTGATCAAGTCTGTCTTCTTCTTTCCACTACTATCTGCAACATCTATCTCCTATATCTTCAATCGCTGACATACTTGCTCTCTCACAACCTGTGGACTCAAATAGTCTGAAGGCTCTGGCTGTGCAAGCACTCAAAAGCGCAAATGAACATGTTGTTGATATTGCCCAAACGATCCTGGACAACAAGGATTCCTTGCACGAAGAGCAAGGGATGTGGATTAAGGAATGGGATGCGGTGTTGGTGAGTAAAATAGCCCATCATACTGTGTGTGATCTGAATTCACTTGTAGACTGAAGTATATTTGTGCCTGTGAATGGCACACAAATGTGGTGCAGAGGCTCTGGTGAATGGCTGGACTCTACAGTGTATGTAGAAGGCAGGTCTGATTGTCAAAAGATGGCACATGGAAGTAAAAGCACAATGTGAAGCAGCAGAAGCAGCAAAAGCATGGTGACAGCTAGAGGAAGAGGATAAGGTGTGACAATGTCAATTGCAGGACCCCTCAGCAAACGAAGAGACCAGTAGGATCAGTCAAGGACAAATGGCGGCAGTGTCTATGTCAGTGGAGAGTGGGAAAGTAGGTGGACGAATTGAAGAAGTTGGTGAAGGAGTGTGGATGTGGCGCCCAAGCAAGGTAAGTAGACCAGAGACTCGGTCTGGTAGTCTGGCTAATGAATAATAGCATATGAGGATGATGGTCAAGGATAGCGACGAAGTTGAAGATGATGAAGATGAAGTGTGTGTGTGGCTCACAAAGAGGGTTGCTGCTGAAGATAGTATTGTTGAACATGACGAATGCTGTGAAGGGTGTCGCAAGGCACATGAAGCTTGCATTGGTCCGGTTGACCAGACCTGTTTTTGATGCAAGCATGTCAAAGTGAAATGCAATAAGTCATTGGGCCATGGTAGGCCGAAGAGACAGGAGAGTGAAGCTCTAGAAGGTAGCAAGGGCAAGGGCAAAGGCAAAGCCCTAGATATGTTGGTACTGTACTCACACTCAGACTGAACTAATTGGACTGAATAGTCTGACCACGTCAACGTGTCACTCCACCAGTATGTGAGCAGATCAAAATTGCTAATAGCAATGAAGAAGCTGGAAAGGATGCAGAGGTGGAAATGCCAAAGGCAAGACCAACAGCAAGGAAACCTGGGCACGTGACACCCAAGGAGAACGCGATTTGGGTGGCTACCTACCTGGAAGCAGCATTACTGTCATCTCAAGTGTGGATGAAGAAGATGGAGGTACAGATGGCCAATATGGCTGCTGAAGTTGCAGAGCAGCTGGCAGAGCTGGCAGTCCTCAAGAGGTCACTGCAACAGTAGGGAGTCATCTGGCTATAGATAGTCTATAAATAGTCCTGTAAAGATCTGTAGTAGCAATCCGATCGTGTGTGTCCAAAGTTGTGTCCTGTTCGTGTCCATGTCTGATGTGATCTCTAAGTAAAAGAAAAGCAAAGCATAAGAATGAATATAACAGATGTGTGTTGCATTGAAAACAAAGGTACAACACCAGAGTGCGAGCTACCACTTGGCTTGTTTTTGTTGAGCATCTTTCTGCATCTATTTCTATTTTGGATATCGAATCTGAAAACCTCAAGTCTGTGATTGAATAAAATTGGACTGAATGAGTGAAACCATATTAATGTGTGCTGTGTCTGAATACACGTTTGAAGAGCAGAATCTATACATAGATAATTTGTGGACATGAAATCTGAAGTGAAACAGATATCACTGGACTAATGCCAGGGTGAAATGGATATGTATCAGAAGTTCAGATTGGAGAAAATGTGAGAAATGGTTAATTGATTGGCTGGCAATCATGAAATTGTGAAAATCGAATTACGAATGAATTGAACACAGAGAGTGATGAATTGAAAATGGAGAGAGTCAAAGACTCCTCCCCCTGGGTAGGCTTTTATCTAATGGCCTCCTGGTCATCTGAATGATGTGATGCAGAGGATCAAGGTGTCTGAGCAAAAGAAATTTGAAAATTCCTAGATTGTATGGGAAATACCCCTGAATGGGTGAGGCAGATATAAATCATAAACAAATTGATAATGTCCAAGATCGAAGTGAAGTGGACTGAAGCAAAGACTTGGATAAAGAGGTGCATAGGATGGTTAGTGAAGAGCGAATGGATGAAATGAAATTGGACATAATGTGTTCAAACAATATGGGATCTGGATCTTCCAAAATGTCTGGACTGGATACCTTGTGTACTATTGTATGTGGCACTGAGGGTTTGTCTGTTATAGCATATGGTATAATGTCAGCAATAGTAATGGCAATCGGAATGTTATGAGGTGGTTGTGATATTTTGGATGGTGCTAGATCTGCATTGTCAATCTGATCTGATTTGGATTCATCTATTGCAATCGAAAATGGAAGGTCAGTATTGAGGATTTCAAATTGAATACTAATTTGTGCAACATCCTACGATATGGATTGTGCAACAGAATATGAGGATGAAGAGAATGGAGGGATAGTGTTAGTGTATATGAATGGATAGGATGATGAATTGAATGGGAATAGGACTACTTTGGTGCAGTCCAAAATGATAGTCTAAACGGTCTCATAACTAACATGGTAGTCTGAATGAGACACTATGGGTTTGATCTCATGACTGATACAACAGTCCAAATGAGACACTATGGATTCAGCAATGATAGTTTCAATGGTTTTGACAGATTTGATGGATTGGTCTTGTAATTCTTGATATGCTAAAGGAGGTGTAATAGGTGACAGTATAGAGCTGTTATCAGTAGGTATGATGTCAGAAGGAGTAGGAAGTAATATAAATGTATCTGGAACATAATACTATCCATATCCTAGATACCAGCACTGGACCTCAGCAACGAATGCTGGCCAGTTCAGATCAGGATTGGATACATATGACAATGTTTTCCAGAGTTTGGCTTCATCTGGGCTAAGATATCATAAAGCCACTTTGATCTTATCTTTGTAGGCTAGTCCAAGCTTCATTGTTAATGTGTCAATGGTCTCAAGATAGGATGGTGGTTAAGTAAGGATGGACCCATCGAACGAAGGAGCATGACTGGATGTGTGAAGTGGCAACTGTTGAAAGTATGCTGGACGAGGCATGGATGATAGTGGACAGTGGAAATTGTATGACAATGATCTAGATATTGGATCAGACTATAACAGCAATGATTGATCCGAATACTGAACTGGACAGTGATGATGTGATGACAGCTGAGCCCAGATCACTACTGGTGGTGACTGGTGACAGAAGTGACAGCACTAATAACGAATGATGGATCAATGACAGGAGACGTTAGTGGACTGATTAAGCGATGTCGTGAGCAGTCTGGAGTGACCAAAAAAAATGAAATGGGTAAAATGCAAAGGTGATGAAAATGCTGAGGTGAGGGCCGAAGCGTCCTTCTGAGTGACCTAATGGAACCCCTTGCAGTAAGCTCCAGTTGTAAGAAAGATAATCTGTGTGTGAGTACTGGCCACCAAGGTGAATGGTGAAGTCAAGCTAAAATGAAGGGAGCGAGTATAAGCTCGTCCCAGGGATTCCAAAGGTGACCAAGTAGAAGGGGTAGCTAAGATAGTAGTCCTTGCTTGAAATAGACTAGTTCAATGTAGTCTGGACTGTGAGCAAAATGGTCTGAAATATCGGACTATGAAGGACAAACAAACAGCAGTGAAATGAATAGGAAATGGCAAAGGGACAAAGGGACAAAATGGCAGCGAGGATACAAGCGGAGAGGAACTCGAACAAAAACTGAAAATGAAGTGAAACCCAATAAGTGATGATATTCAAATGCATGATACAAGTCTTTATAGTCCAGGCATTTTCCCAGGACTATGTATAAACATGTGGTCCTGTCAAAGAATGACACAAGATCAAGTCAAAGAGCCATATGAAACTGTCAATAAATATTTCAAGTCTAAATGAAATACTGTCCCATCTGTGACTGATGTAACTGAGACAGAAGGTAACTTATGACTTATTGGAAGTGACAGATGACAACGAGAATAAGAAAATAAAAGATTGTATCTGGACTCAGACTACAAACAGGACTGAAAAGCAGACTGTCAATTGGACTCAAACTGACAAAATATGTATGGATAGAAATGGACTGACATCAGACTGACATAAGACACAATGGACTTCTTGAACATGATGAAAGGACTTGTACAAGAACCTGAACTGATGCAAGAAGCTGGTCTGTAAACATAGAGAGCAACGAGCTCCTACAACATGCCTAAATTTGATGGCAAAACGTCATCCCAGCTCCCTCAGTACTTGAAAGATATTGAGCAACTTGGTGACCAAGCTAGACTCGATGAGGCCAGTAAGGTCAAAGCAGCTATCCGATATGTGGATCTTGAAGAAGCTGAAGTATGGGAAATATTACCGAAAGCAGTAACTGATCCTGCTGATTGGGAAGAGTTTGTTGAAGCAGTCAAGAAACTCTATCTGGGATGTGAAGGTAGTATGTGATATCACCGTGCTGACATCCAGTACCTCATCGAGGACTACCATAAGAAGCAGATGTGTAATCAGGACAATCTAGGTGAATATACTAGAAAGTTCACAAAAGTATCTGTGCTCTTGATTGCTAACCTAAGCTCTCCAAAATGGAGTAAAACATGATTTTCTTGACAGGGTTTCCTGTGTTCTTATAGGATTGCATATGCCATCGCCTCATGATTATCAAACCAGACATCCATCCCGACAATCCATACCCAATGAATGACATCATAAGTACTGCCAAATTCTTGTTGACTGGATCAGCACTTTGATCTAGTCTGTTTGTGTCAAACATGATGCCCCGTTTCCAGCAATCCTATGGTCCTTTTTCATGTTCCCATCCCAATCCTCATCAGCATTCGCATCCATCTGGTCTACCACAAACATATAATCTGAGTCCAGCCATTAAAACTGAGATCAATATTATGGCTAGATCGATGGACCTTACCTATAGATTCTGTGCTAGTCATGGGCATTTCACAAAGAATTGTCCTATCTGCGCAGAGTACCTCAATGCAGGGAAAATTACTAGGGGAAAGGATAATTGTGTCTATATGTCAGACAGATCTGACATATCTCACACACTAGGAGGTAGATGTCTCAAGGATGGTATCAACTATGCCCATTCCTTTGGACAGTTGAATGCAGCTACTACATCTATGTTTGCATCTTCTACAGGATTCACTAGAGATGCACCTCCTCATATCACTGTTGGTATCCTATCTACCATGTACCCTACTATCCCAGCAATCCTTGACATCGACTTCTCCACTTTTTACATGTTTGAATCGAGTCTGGATTTAGACTCCATTCCTGTCGCTGCCGATGAAGAATTTCAACCATACCTTGTTTAGGCATGGGCTACTTTTCAGGCAGACAAAGCATCCAAAGAGAAGGGAAAATGGGTTCACTTTGATGGCATTCAGGTACTACCATGTAAGAAACCAGATTATTGTGTGGCAGCAGTATCTGAAGAACTTCTGTCCCCGGAGCTATAGCAGACTTCGCGAAGCGCGTCACCCTTACCATCTATACTACCCTTAATTATAGCAAATGCTAGCGATTCGTCTCCTCCATTATGTAGCACCTTTCGAAACCCTAACAGCACAACTACTCAATCCAGTTCTAGTTGTTGTGTCTGATCCAGATAATCTCCCTTTGAGTGCATTGAGTAATGTCCCTCCATGAGTACCTAACACTAACCAGAATTTCTCTCCATCCATGCAGTACAAATATTCCTTCTCTCTCGAAGACAAGACTGCTCCTAAACAAGTCTTGGACCAAGTCCTGGATGCTAGTGTCCCAGTTCTGGTCAAGGATCTCTTTACAGTCTTGCCAGAATTTTAAAAACAATTTCGAGAACTTACTACTATGAAATGAATTGCTAACCTACCTTCAACTCACATAGCACAGATTAACAAGTTATCTGGTAATGATTACATGTTCACATGTAGGACTGGAACTGTTGTGGTCGCCCACAGACACTAGGCTAGCTGCTACTGGAACTAGAGTAGACTAACTTAAGATGCGAAGTCTCAAGCTAGAAGGGAAGCGCAAGATTGAAGCTGAGACATGAAGTCCTGGGAAGTCCAAAGATTGACCCAAGCAAAGCACAGGGTACCAGAGACATGCCTTCACACGAATCCAAAACGAGATGAGATGCGCATGACAAGTCATCGCCTCAATAGGGGAGAACTGTTCCGGGGGATACAATCACGTCCAGCTACTGCTGGCAGCACCCTATGTGCACTAAGGCTCAGGGGATACCAATGCCGTTACAGACATGAACCGGGCTTAGGGATTCCCTGGGACAATGAAGCACTCGCTGATTACGAAGTAGATGTAGGATTGTCGTCACACTAGTTCTCAATGGCACGTTTGGGAACGACCACGAATGATACAAGTGGATTCAACTGGGGAATTACAGTGAGTGTCTAGGGTTTATATATGTAGGGAATGTGCACACAGATCAAGCTGTGTAAGATAAGGAATTACTAAACATAGAAGAAGACCTTTGCCAAAGATAAGAAATCTGAAACGTCTAGAACATTCCACTGAGTTCTGTAGTAAATGGGTAATAAAGTCGCAGGGTCACATGCTACAGGTCATGTGACTTGAAAAGTTGGGATTTAGTCAGCGGCTGGCTTAGGTAAGGAAGAAAATAGAGGCGAATTCATAACACTATCCCCCTTCTAGGACTCGTATTCCAGACGAGTGGCCAAAAATCGTGAATAATCATCACCATGGTTATGAAAGAGAGAGATGAAGTTGGATGTAGAGATACCATGGAGTTTTCTTGGTGCAGACAGGTGAGAATGATGGAAATCGTTGATGATGTTGTAGGAGCTCATCGCTCTCTACATTTATAGACCGGTTTCTTGCGTCAGTTCAGGTTCTCGTACAGGTACCATCCCTCGTGTTCAAGATGTCCATTGTGTCTTGTGTCAGTCCGATGTCGGTCCATTTCTATCCGTGCGTAGTTCGTCAGTCTGAGTCCAATTGACAGTCTGCTTTTCAGTCCTGTTTGTAGTCCGAGTTCAGACACGATCTTTTATTTTCTTATTTTCTTCAACATCTATTACTTCGAACAAGTCATAAGTCACCTTTCTGTCACAGTCACATCAGTCACAGATCGGACAGTATTCCATTTGGACTACAAATATTCATTGACAGTTTCATATGGGCCTTTGACTTGACCTTGTGGCGTCCTTTGACAGGACCACATGTTTCTACACAGTCCTGGGAAAATGCCCAGACTATAAAGACTTGTATCATGCATTTGAATAGATCACTTATCAGGTTTCACTTTGTTTTCAGTGTTCGTTTGAGTCCCTCTCCGTTCGTATCCTCGCTGCCGTTTCACCCATTCATCTCTTCGCCGTTTACCATTCGATCTATTGCCGTTTGTTCGTTCTTCGTAGTCCAATACTTCGGACCATTCGTTAACAGTCCGGACTATGTCGGACCGGTCTATTCCAAGCAAGGACTATTGTCTTAGCTACCCCTTCTACCTTGGTTACCTTTGGAATCCCTGGGACGAGCTTATACTCGCTCCCTTCATTTTAGCTCGACTTCACCATTCACCTTGGTGGTCAGCACCACACACTTTTCATCTTTCTTACAACGTCTTGTGCATGAGCCATATTTTCTGCAGGCTCCCATGTATGATCTGTCTCATCATATCCTTTCCAATGCACCAGGTATTCCAACTTCCATTTTTTCATATGCAACCCTGCAATGTAATCTATTTCGAATTCCTCATGTCCTTCCTCATTAACCAATAGGGCATCGGGTTGGGGAACGGGCTGCCCGATTCATGATTCTTTGTAAGGTTTGATATGTGAGACATTGACAACCAGGTGAATCTGGATAGTTTTGGGAATTTGAAGTTTGACAGCATTAGGTAAAACTGATGTTATCACGTAAGGCCCAATCCATTTTTGGGTGAGCTTCTTGGCGGTATATGGAAGTTTAAGATTTTTGGTGGATAACCACACTTTATCTCTGGTGGCGTATTCTGGTATGTCTGACCTTCTTTTATCAGCTTGCGCTTTCATCTGCTCCCTGGTAGCTTGTAATGCTGCTTCCACTTCTTTATGGGTTTTCTTGTTTTCGTGTATAAAGTCACCAGCTAACAATGACAATCCCCTTTCAAAGTTCATGTTAGGGAAGTAGTTACAGGTTATGGCAAAGGGGATGGTGCTGGTGGCAGTTGTTAAGGAGTTGTTGTGCAAAAACTGTGCTATCTTTAGCCATTCTCCCCAGGTCTCCTATTTCTTGGATATGTAATTGTGCAAATATTGTTCTAATTCGCGATTTATACGTTCTGTTTGACCATCTGTTTGGGGGTGATATGCTGTGGATAGTTTTTTGTTGAATACCCAGAAGAGAACAGAGTTCGGTGGTGAAATTAGATATGAATTGGGGGCCTCTATCAGAAACGATGGTAGAAGGAAGGCCATGAATGCACCAAACATTGTCACAAAATAGTTTAGTGAGCTCTTTAGAAGATAGAGTAGTATGACAAGGCACAAAACTACTTCTTTAGAGAAATGGTCGACAATTATGCAAATAGTGTCGAATCCATTGGAAAAAGGTAGGCTAGTAATTAAATCTACAGATAGATCTGTCCATGGTTTGGAGGAAACTGATAATGGTAAAAGTTTCCCAGCGGGTGGTTTAGCATTTCCCTTGGCCCGGGCACAAACTGCACAACTGGCTACATATTCTTTAATGTCTTTTGAAAAGCCTGGCCAAGTAAAATGTCTGGAGAGAAGATGTGAAGTGTGTCCAATGCCTTGGTGTCCTGCTATAGGAGAGTCGTGACATAATTGTAGTAGTTCATTTTGTAATGAAGAGGGTACAAAGGTTTTGGCTTTTTCATTTAGGAATAAAATTTGATCGTAATTGAAATGGAAATTGGGTATGGACTGTAGGTCTAATAAGGCTGATTCTGTTTGTAAACAGGAATAGAAGGGAGAAGAGATTTGAATATTGTTTATAAATAGAGACAGTGGTAGTACAGTAATGTTTTTATTGAGATTTTCTGCAGCTTCTCCATGATCTGGTCGTCTGGACAATGCATCGGCCCTCCCATTTGTACTTCCTGGTTTGTAGACTATAGTGTAGGAGTATTCTTGAAGTAGTGCATGCCACCATGCTTGACGTTGGGACAGATCTTGGGTTTTTTTGAAGAATTCTAGATTTTTGTGATCTGTCCATACTTCAAAGTGATCTTTTCCTAGGAGATATGGTCGCCATTCTTGGAAGGCTCATATGACGGCAAGGAGCTCTTTATCTCCTACTGGATAATTCTGTTCAGCAGAGTTGAAGGAATGGGAAATGAAACCAGCAGGTCTCCATAGACCATCTTCTCCTTTTATGGATAAAACTCCTCCAGTGGCAACATCTGAAGCATCGGTTTCTACTCATAACTCCTTTTGGGGATCGGGATAGGCTAACAAGGATCCATCAGCAAACTTGTTTTTTAATGCTTGAAAAGCTTGTTTTTGTTTTTCTTCAAACCGAAAAGGAGTGTCTTTCTTCGTTAGGTCATTGAGGGGTCTAGCTATATCTGTGAAGTTTGGGATAAAACATCTATAGTAGTTGCATAATCCTAAAAATCCTTGGAGCTGCTTTAGTCTTGTGGGTTCAGGCCATTTAAGGACACCTGCCACTTTAGACTTTTGCATCTCCACACCGTTTTTGGAAACTACTAATCCTAAAAAGTCTACTTTGTCTTTGGTAAAGAAACATTTTTCAGGTTTAGCATAAAGGTCATTATCGCGGAGGCATTGAAGCACCTCTTTGACAACTTCCTCATGCTATGCCTTGCTTTTTCCTTTAGTGAAGATATTGATATTGTCTAAATAAATAAGGACGAGCATATAAATGTCATTGAAAATATCATTCATCATTTGTTGGAAGGTAGGAGGAGAATTGGTCATGCCAAAATACATTACTAATGGTTCATAAGATCCTAAGGGGGTTACGAAGGCTCCTTTCCATTCGTTGCCTTCTTTGATTCGGACATTGTTGTATCCCTATCGAAGATTCAGAGTTGTGAAGAGATCCACTCCTCATAGGCAGTCAATGAGGGCAAAGATTAAAGGAAGGGGATAAGAGTTTTTAACGGTTCTGGAGTTCAGATATCTATAGTCCATGACTAATCTCTTTTTTCCATTCTTTTTTGGAATAAAGAAGACTGGTGAAGTTTAAGGGGATTTAGAAGGACGAATATATCCTTTGGTGAGTTTTTTTCGAGGAAGATACGAACTTCTTCCATCTCGCTGTCAGAAAGGGGAATGACATGTCCCTTTTTTGGTATGAAATCAGGATTGAGATCTATGGCATGATCCCAAGGTTTCCTTTCTGGCATCCTTTGTGCTTCTTTTTCTGAGAATACATCCAGGAATTTGTGATATACTTCTGGGACCTTTTCCTTTAATCTGGTCTCAATTTGTCTTATACGGCTATATGGGGGGCAAGGGGGTAAGCAAGAGTACACTTGATGGTGTTTATTGATAAAATGTCCATCCTCCATGCATGAAGTAAGAAGATTGCAATACGGGGTGCATCATTCAAAATGAATTTCTTTGGCTACCCAATCAATCCTAGGATTGTGATGGTAAAGCCAATCATATCCAATAATTAATGGGTGGGAACCTAGTTTTGACATGAAAACATCAATGGGTTCACTATGTCCATTTATGGTTAGAATTAGGGGAGTGTAATGAGTTATTTGTCCAATGGAGCCTGTAGTGCCGTCAGCATTAGTTACTCTAAAGGGGAAATCAAGGGGATAAAGGGGAATCTGCTTCCTCTTGCAGAAGTCTATGTCTATGAACGTATTAGAAGCTCCTGAGTCTAGAAGGGCCTTAAACATCATTTGATGCCAATTAACACCAACTAGGTATGTATGTGACTTGTATAGAAACTTCCATTTTGTCACTGACATTTGACGACTAAATTGGTTGCATCATCCCAAGAGGGGTTTTCTGAATTTGTCGCATAAGGAAATTAAGCACGCTATATTTTTTATCCAGTGCTGCACCATAAGTGTGAATGCCCTTTTGGATGGAAACCAATCTATGTATTTGTACATTAAGATCAGAAACTGGGAAATTGGAATCACGACAAGAAATCAAACTTGGTCTGCAGTTACCCTCTATAACTGCCGACCCTTTCCTTTTAAAGCCTTGGCAGCCTTGTGAGCAGCTTCTACTTGTAGCTGATCCCACCAATAGGCTTCTGCTTCTTCTGATTTATAAGCATCTTCTTCTTTTTTGTGAGATGCTATCCTTGAGGAGGGTCCAGGGTCCGTCTCCTGAACTGGGGGGTCGTATGTTGGAATGGGCACATAATTGCCCAAATTGGAATCCCAGATCATTTGTGCCCTTTGTCAGGGCTAGAAGTGGGGGCTGTTCGAAGGCTGCATGTTTGGATTCTGGGGGCAATTTGGCTAAATATGGCCTCTTTGATGACAACTGTAGCATTCATGGTTATTAGGTCATTGTTGCTGGGGGAGCTGCCCAGCGAGAAGTGCTTGCATGTATTGAGGAGAAGGGAGGGGTCTTGACTCTGAAAAACATGGAGGGGGTCATGGAGTAAATGAAGATGGGGGGTTGTTTACCTGTGGGAAGCCCTAAGAATGTGGATGGAAAGGTGGTTGAGCATTTCCTCTTTCGAGCTGGATTTGCTCAAAACTTCTACCAACAACTAACACTGTTTCCGTCCAGTTCCAGAAGTCGGTTGCTGTTATTTGATAATTTATCATCATGTGCTGATAAATTTTGTAATCCAATCGTTTTTTGAATATCTCTACTCCATGTTCTGAGGAGATTTCTGCTTCCATCATCAGGATTTTGAAGTTCTGTATGAAAACGTCGATTGGTTTGTTATTTTGGTAACAGCGTTCGAGCTCCTTAAACACTTCATGTATATATCGGGTAACTTAGAAGAAATTGGTGATGTCTTCTTTTAGACCAACCCAATCTGGCCATGCATCGAGACCCCAGGTTGCAGTCCAGCTAACAGTTTCATCTCTTATCTCGTCTTCCTTATGGAGGTATTTGTCCATAGTTAAGTAAGCGAATTGCTCCGCCTTTCCTTTGAAGCGAGACAGGACCGCTATTGCATGAACCTTGTCAGAGTCCCATCTTTGTGCTGTAACCCAAAGGTTTAGGCGTGTCCACCAAATCTTCCACTTCTTTCTATCACCGTCCCATTTGCTAGGATTGGCAATCTTTTTCACTACATTTTGAAACCGATCAGCTATCAGGTCCTGAAGTCCTTGTATTAAGTCTGCTAGGTCAGTAGCCATAATGGGAGAGGGAGGTAATGCGGTTAAGGGAGAGGATGTGTTACTTTCGGTAGTAGAGGAGGGGGTATTGCTCATTCAACGGAGTTTACCACTGAGCGTTCTACGAATCCTCATAATATTTGTAATGGGGGGTCTGGAGTTCTTTTGGGGCTAGATAACCCCCTTCACAGTAGAAGTCATTTACATTGAAGAACCAGACAAATGGTCTTCCTATGGTAGCATTTGCCCAACGACAATAGAGCAAGTATGCACCAATTCCACTCCCTATAGCCAAAATTTCCCAGGTAGATACTTCAAATGATAGCTGCATAAAAAAAACTCTTTCTTTTTTGACTTCCTGGTTACAGGTACCGTTGCTTACTGAGCAGTATCTTCCAACCATACTCTGGGCTTGGGTAGGTATAACCAAATGGAGATAACGATTCCAAAAGTTTCTTCAGCTAGTAGTATGTAACTAGCTAACTTGAACTACTTGTTTACGATGCTCTACCTCCCTGATCACTCAGGGGACTAACAAAATGGGATAAGCTCAGCCCAGGCAGCGGCAGCTGTTGTTCCTGGTCACTCTTCACAAACTAGACTCGACCCTAGCATGGACTATCAATCCCAATGGGGATGATAGAGAAGGGAGGTGCTACTGTGATTACGAATACTGCCCTTCCTAGGGGCTCCTCTAAAAGTGGTGAGGGTAGATCGAAAATGCAATCTTCGGCAACGGCCGGAACGACTCCTTAGCCCTGGAGTCTGGGCAGTTCCGATGCTAGTTGAATCCAAGTGTTGTGGTCGCCCACAGACACTAGGCTAGCTGCTACTGGAACTAGAGTAGACTAACTTAAGATGTGAAGTCTCAAGCTAGGAGAGGAGCGCAAGATCAAAGCCGAGACATGAAGTCTCAGGAAGTCCAAAGATTGACCCAAGCAAAGCACAGGGTACCAGAGACACGCCTTCGCACGAATCCAAAATGAGATAAGACGCACACAACAAGTTGTCACCTCAACAGGAGAGAACTGTTCCGGGAGGTACAACCACGTCCGGCTACTGCTGGCAGCGCCCTATGTGCACTAAGGCTCAGGGAATACCAATGCCATTACAGATGTGAACCAGGCTCAGGGATTCCCTGGGACAATGAAGCACTCGCTGATTACGAAGTAGATGTAGGATTGTCGTCACACTAGTTCTCAATGACATGTTTGGGAACGATCACAAATGATACAAGTGGATTCGACTGGGGAATTACAGTGAGTGTCTAGGGTTTATATATGTAGGGAATGTGCGCACAGATCAAGCTGTGTAAGATAAGGAATTACTAAACATAGAAGAAGACCTTTGCCAGAGATAAGAAATCTGAAACGTCTAGAACATTCTGCTGAGTTCTGTAGTAAACGGGTAATAAAGTCGCAGGGTCACATGCTACAGGTCATGTGACTTGAAAAGTTGGGATTTAGTCAGCGGCTGGCTTAGGTAAGGAAGAAAATAGGGGCGAATTCATAACAACATGTCCAAATCTTGGCCTATGCTAACTTTGATCTACTACTAGGTTGACCTTTCCATTGTCTCATGAGTGCTAACACAGAGGATTTCCCAGATAGTTCACAGACAATCACTCTTCGTGACCCTAATATGGATGAGCAGTATACTCTGCCTATAAAACCATGGTCCGAAGGTTATCCACGTTGTCATGACTATTTACAATATACTAGCCATCAGTCCATTTTGAAGATGGGTTTTTAGATTTCGATGATCTGCTCAATGGCTGGGGAGATATCAGTAATACTTCCATCATATCTTTTCTATCCTATATGCATCTTCCTTTGTTTTCTAAACCTTCACTGCTTTATTCGTTTTTATCCTCGACATAGTCCATTTTCAATCTGGATGTGCTTGCTGTGCTTTCTTTGGTTTATTCTTACGATCTCTCTTTGCATGCATTGGCTTATAAGCCTGTTGCAAAGAAAGTTCAGTCCATTATGGCTCCAGTCAATGAGGAGTATCAGATTACCCATTCTCTTCTAGACAATTCACTTGCCAGACTATGTCCATTATCTACACATCCTCCAGACTTTGTCCCTGGTGTTTGCTTTACACAGGAATGCACTGACAAATTAGATCTCAATCCCACAAACTGGCTATGGCCAGAGGAAGTCAAGCTCATACACTAGCTTCTCCTCGAACATGAAATGGCTTTTGCTTGGATTTCTACCAAGCAAGGTCACCTCAATGAAAGATACTTCCCCCCTGTAAAGATTCCAACTGTCTCCCATACCCCTTGGGCACTTTGCAACATCCCTGTCCCTCCATCCATGTGGGGTAGTGCAATCCAGATTATTAAAGACTGGATTGCATCCAGTGTCTACAAACTGTCTACCACAGCATATCGATCTTGTTGGTTCTGCATGTTTAAGCAGGATGGCAAATCACTTCGACTCATACACAATCTCCAACCCCTTAATGTGGTTACTATCTGGGACTCATCCATGCTGCCGTTCATGGAATGCTTCACAGAGTCTTTCACAGGATATGATGTTTATGGGATGATGGATTTATTTGCCAGCTACAATCAATGCCTACTATATCCCAAATCTCACAATCTCACGACTTTCAATAGTCCAATGGGTCCTCATTATCTCACCACCATTCCTATGGGTTACACGAATGTGGTCCAAATCTATCAAGCAGATATGTCATTCATTCTTCAGGACGAAATCCCTCAACACACCTACCCTTTCATCAATGACTTACCCATCAAATCTGTCACCACACGTTATCAGAATCTGGATAGTTCATATGAGACCATGTTGAACAACCCAAACATCCGTCGGTTTATTTGGGAACATTTACAGGTAGTTCACCACATCTTGCAATGACTGCAAAATGTTGGTACAATGGTCTCAGCAAAGAAGTTCGTGCTCACCGCACCAGACATAACTGTTGTTGGACACAAATGCACCGCCAATGGTTGCATTTCTCATGAGGACAAAGTACAAAAGATTCATGACTGGCCCCCATGTCAAACGCTCACTCATGTGCATAGTTTCTTGGGTGTTTGTGGTGTACTCCATATTTTCATTCATGATTTTGCTTCTATTGCCTATCTCCTGGTTGATTTAACTAGGAAGGGTGTTCCCTTCAAATGGGAAGAATCCCAATAACTCGTGATACAGTATCTCAAGGATGCTATTTGTCTTTTGCCAGCTTTATGTCGTCTGGACTATGAGTCCGGACTCAAAATCTTTCTTGCAGTTGATACTTCTCTCATTGCTATTGGTTACATCCTGTCTCAGGAAGGTGCCAACTGTTACATTTCTTTATTTCTATCATTGTCTCTTCCTTTTCTGTACTGCTTAGTCTTCCCCTCGATGGCATGGTCGACCTGTCATCATTTATACCTATGCTCTTCTTGTCCTAGGACTCGCCACCTAGGATATTACTCTTCTATGACCAATTGTTCGACTACTTACATTTCTCACTTATTTGATCTAGACCTGCCAAATGCAAATCTCGTCATTCTTCTTCTGATCTTCTCTTCCAACTGACAAGCAACCTGATCGCTCTTCTTCTCTTTCTTTCCATTGGACTCATCCTCCTCTAAGTAGTTCTCCCATGCTACTTACATGTTTCCTATACAATTATCACCTTCTACGTATTTCTATCCAGTTCCACAATTAGTCAGCTCTTAGTATTTATACCATCTCGAGCCATGTAACTCTTTACTCTCAATCTATGCAATTCACGTTGATCACTGTCCTAAGAGTGAATCTCTTAGTCCTCAATCAAGTACCTTGCTCACTGTCCAATCGACAGCCAGATAGCCTTCAACCTTTCAACCTTTGTCACTGGAGACTAGTGGTAGTGTGTGACTCTTCATGAGGTCCTCGCACTAGCTCTCCTCGAAGGCTCTTAGACATTGAAAGACGTTCTGCATAACAAAAGATTGAGAGTGTTCTTTGTCCCTCCTCTCTAGGAGAAGGACCCCTATTTAGCCACCATGTCGTACTGAACCCCTAGTCCCATCATCACCAGTGATGACGAAGACACCACCCAGTTAATCCCAGAAACCAGACCCTAGTATATCCCTTACTGTCTTACTGAGAAAGCCTCGATCCCACCAACCAGTAGCCCCAGATGTCATCCACTCGACACCCCCCCAAGCACCACTCAGACACCCAGTCCTGTAACCACCAGTACCCCAGGCCCTAGCAACCCTAGACCCACAGTAACTTCAGCTTTCCCATGAGTCACAATTCTCCCCTCTAGACAACCTATCCTAGTTCTGGCTTAGACTTCACCACCAAGACCACCTACTCCAGTATAACCACCCAGAACCCCTAGTCCTATCGTCATGGCCACTCCAGAGATTAAAGCAGCCCTCCTAGCTGACTTCATGGGTAAAGCCATTAACACCACCTGATGGATCAAAGGCATGAATGTCTACTTTCTGCTGAACACCACCATTTACAAAACTGAACAAGCTAAAGTCCTCACTGCCCTCAGTCGCATCTCGGTGAATGACAGAACTACCTCTAACTTTGTATCCAATTGATATACCAAAGCCACTGACCCTGCCATCCCTGCCTGAGACAAAACCTTTGATCGTTTTTCTGAAGATTTTACCACCACGTTTTACCCCTTTGATGAACAAGCCACGGCATGAAGGGATCTCTACCAGCTTACCCAGAAAACTCTTCGACATCCCAATGGAGACGCAGATGACAGGTTTCAGTGGTACATTACCAAATTCCAGACCCTCGCTACTAAAGCAGGGATCACCAACACCAATACTCTCATTGACCAGTTTTCTGTTGGATTAGACTGACATATTGCCACCATGATACTCTCTATGGCAACCATCCCCACCACCCTTGACAAGTGGGTCCAGAAAGCAAAGACCTTCCATGCTCAACTCACTCGTATCAATGCCTTACAAGGACAGCATGGAGCACCCTCCCATTTCTCCCAGCCTTGCCCTCAATGTGACCCAAATGCCATGGACATAGATGAACTCATCGCCCTGCCTAAGCTCACTCCAGCTGAATGGGCTCAATATATATAAGAGGGAGCTTGCTTCAAATGCCAGAAGAAAGGACACAGTGTTACGATATGCTTTTCCTGTTACTTTTTCCCACGTTTACCCTTGTACACACCAGACCTTGGGTTCGAGTCCCAACTGGTGACCTTTTCTTGACTAATCGTTTCTTTCTGACATCCACACGATTAG